>JAZKJV010007619.1:0-60177 GCA_037367405.1 Ottelia alismoides | reverse complement strand
TTGTCAATGGATTGGATCGGTTTGAATTTATAAGTTTAATGGATCGGATCGGATTAGAATTTCACAAATCCGTTCATCTATGGGTTGGACCGGATTATTGTCAAAATCCAATCCGATCCAATCCGTTAATCCGTTAAGAAATAAATGTTATATACTAATTTATTTGTTCTCGTTAAAGTGTATTATATATTAAAATCTATTTGAAAGCTATGTGTAAATATCCAAGCTACTCTCTTTATAACATAAACCTATTCCAATTCAAGGTTTACCACATACAACTCGCGCAAATCCCCTTATCTCACCCCACTAGTTGGTTTAGAAAAAGTAATACCTACCTGCAATGCCCTTCAGGCCTTCCAATTTTCTAAATAAAACATCCTTCTAAAAATAATAATACACAAACCTAAATCCACTCGGGACTCATTCCAAACAAAACACTCACCCGCACCACACACATCTCCACCCTCAGATGCACACGTCTTCGCCAGATGTCGTCCTTGTCCTAGTTGTGCGCATGCGCAGCCATATCTTCCTTACGTACGTGCAACTAGACATCATCCTATGCTCTCCGATACCTCCCTTGTGTGAGTGTCGTCAACATCTATGTCTTCCTTGTCTCCAACTATACACATGCATAGCTAGACCTCCCTCGTGCATGCGCATCCAGACCTTGTCTTCGGCTCTTCCATACCTACCTTGCGTACGGGCGATGAGGAACCTCAAATACATCCCTCCCCACCATGTAGTCGCCCACGGTTCTTATCCCAAATCTCCCTCGTACACGATCATCCTTCCAGCACCATGTAGCCAAGCAGGTTAGTTGCATGTTAGTTGTAGTTCCTATTTGATATATACAAACTTGTAGTTTTATTCAAAGTCGTCGTTATTCTTCCATGGTCTCTACGGACTACAAGTGTGTTATTTTTATTTAGGTATACAATGATAACAAGCATATATGTTTTTGCTTTTCAAAAAAAATTAAGTCAAATTGCTTTCCAAAAATTAACTATTCTTTTCTTTACATTTATCCATAATCTCAATTTTAGAACCATGATTCGAAAGTCGAGGTTGACTATGCTACAAACTTAATCATAGATTAGGTGAGCATTAAAAATCCGAACCAATCCAGTCCAATCCGTAATCCGGTGGATTGGATTGGATTGGATTTGCATGTTTAATGGATTGGATTGTACTGGAAAAATAAAAAATCCATTATGTATGGATTGGACACGGATTAAGCCAAAATCTGATCCAATCCGATCCATGTACACCCCTAATAATGATAGATGGAAATAAGTTGCACGTTGAAAATAACACTGAAAGATAAATAAACTACACGTGTGTTCTAGATAAAATTATCACAAATCACAATATAATAAGAAAAGATAAATAATTGAAAAATAACGTGATATAAATATTATGGAAAATGGCATACAATATACAGCTGACTAAAGTAATAATGAAAAGCAAACAATAATAACAACATAAATTATCTAACGCCAAGAATAAGATTAGTGAAATGGTAGGGTTTCCAAAAATAATCTATAAAACTCACAAAAAAGGAACAAATGGAGAGCATTGTTGAAAAGGTGATGCAAACTTGGATTAGTATATGGACGTGGATATGTGATTATCACAACAAAGAAGATATGAGTCTACCATATATGATGCTGCAAGAAAAGATGGAATCGTTGAAGGTATTGAGTATTGGGACACAAACAGGTAATGTCTCAGCTCTAATACTAGTTGAAGGAGATATGCGTCCTAGATGCGGAATTAACCACGTTCATTTAAGCATGTGTATAATATGACAACACTATATAATGATGATCAGTCACATATAGCAATCATTGAAGACAAAAAAATCACTATGAGAGGACAACTACAACTCTCTCAGTTCACACACTATCTTCTTTCCCTTCTATCCATCTATCTTTTTGTTGTCTCTTGTTGTCGTTGTGGTGCTATGTCACCACCTATCATCTCTTTTATTGGCCCAAATAAGATATTAGTCTAGTTATCAAAATCAAATCTCAATTAATAAAAATACCAATCAATCATGGGATGTCAATAATTCTTCATCAATCAATGTCCTTATAAGATTTGATCACATCAAAACAAATTTCCTTTAAGGATTACATGGAATCTACCTCTATCATATTATAGGGGATCATTCTCATCATTTGCAAGCTCCTCTCATAAGTTGTCAATGCCTTTAGGTGTCACTCCAGTCATTGTGTTCCCTCGATGTGCCTTCGTTTAGGCACATTCACATAATTTGTATTGTGCATTCTGACGTGGCACCACACATCTCTCGTGACTAGAGAGTATATCATCATCCTCTGGTAAAACAAACTGCACTCGCTTTTAACTTGTTGTGTGCTTCTGCAACAGAGATGCCAATAATATGTTGCTCTCTTCTTGTCCTACTCATCGTAGGAATAATTGGAGCTTCATCGCCTATCATGAATGTTTCTTCGAGCATGTAAACCATGTTTGACATCATCATTCCTCATGTCACCATGCAGTCTCATTTGATCACTCGGGGAACTCCCCCTCTAATTATGACTCACTGTCCTCATGACTCGACCTAGTATGATCTGATTTTTTTACTATGGGAACATGTTAGACAACTCTTAGAGTTTGTAATGCCCCAACAAACATATGAAATTGCATTGATCCAACTTCATTGACATGGTAAACCTCTCCATCAACCATCTTGATAGTGCTACCATTGCATGTATGTTATGTATGGAACTGCTCTTTGGACGAGCACATGTGATTTGAACATGACAAGTCCAAAAGCCATCCCATGTCTACCTTCATCTCTCTTGAACACGATAGCAAGTCTCCCTCGTAGACTACTATGAGTTCCTCTTAATCTGAGTCTGAATCAACATCGTATTCTTCCCGTTGTCCTTCTCACTTCCTAGACAATCAGCAATCTTATGACTCTCCTTGCCAAAATATAAGCATTTGATTAGACCTCTGCCTTGGATTGATCTTTGAATCCCATCTCCCTCGATCTAGAACATTTGCTCTTAGTAGCCAGCATATGACCTTCATTATTCATTCCCTCATATGTTGACCTCCATCGAGACTTATATATAAGAAGTGAAGCAACTATCTCATTTGATGTGATGGTCCCCCTGCAATAAAGCAACAATATCATAATATGATTGTAGAAAGATGTAAGGCGACTCAACAAGATCAACAACTTAACCTCCTCTTGAAGTAAGACTCGTCTTTCTCATTATTATCCTCATGCGTGAGTACATCTATCAAAATCTTATTGAGTTCATCCAAGTGCATGTCAGGCTTTCTCTCGTCCATATTTAGAACATATAGCTTCTTCTTCGGAAATAACATTTTTATCATAAATTTGAACTTGTATTTCCCTCGATCTTTAATTAAGCATCTGATGGATTATGTAAGTCGATGACTTCATGAAGAGTTTTATCCGTAAAGAACAGTTGTATTATACTATTCGTGAGATCCATTAGCTCCTTATACCCCTTTCTCTTTCATCATATCTGACTTCTTTTTTATTACCAGAAGATATTTCACAACCCCTTCTCGTGTGAGTATATTCTTCACATGTTGTTGCAATAAGGTGAAGATGTTCCTCCCGTTGAAGGATTCTACAGAGAATGACACACCCTTTGAATGATCTTCTCCATCGGACCGACTATCATACCTACTTGGATGATATCATCTTAGCTACTGCTAGGAGAATCCTTCACAACTTCTGAAAAATCTGCACATGTTGTGTCACGTTTTCTTGTTAACGTAGAACATCGCTCTGATACCAGTTGTTGTGATATGAATCAGTATCGCCTGAGCTCGGATACCGATTGTTGGGTATATGCAACCCTGATGCGCAATCAACCACCACCACTGGAGCATATATATAGATAAGAAGAAGACAACATGGTACAACGTTGGTCGGTCAGCTCTCGCAACCACCGAAGAAGAAAAAAAAACACAATTAAAGAGAACAAGTACAACTCTTTACACCCACTCTTTCTTCTAGCTCTTCTCTATCTCTCGTTTGGATGTCCCTCTTATTGTGTTGCGCCACCACTCACCCTCTCTTTATTGGCTCAAAAACAATCTTAGATTGATTGTCACCATCAATCTCAATCAATTAATATCTCAATAAGTAAATATCTCTATCAATTCAAATCTCAATCAATCTCCATCAATCAAGATTCTAAAGAGTTTAATCCATCTAATCAAATCGATGTCAAGGATTATATGGAAGCTTACTCTGCCATATTGTGATTGCAAATTTTTCAATCCTAGTTATGAGATACAACATCTACCAAGAATCACTTATACCGATGCATCCAATACATGGACATCTTTATCATCATATTTTTGGAGGAATTTTGATTACAAGAACTATTTTCCTAATAATTATATCCATATGAATATGACCTTTGAAATACGGATTGACATAGCGTGTTTAGTCTCATTAACATCGATGTTTTCTTCAACTATAAGTTTATGTTTGTAAGCTACTAGATTTCTTAATATGATACTTAGGCATCATTTGGATGATACTTAGTTATTTATACCAACCGTAAACAAGTAACCGATAAACATCACTTTTCTTTTATTCATCCTTATTAACCCCTTCTGAAGAGATTCTTAGAAATAGTTTTACTCCTAATCATGGTGAATTTTGTTATAAAGAATATTACATTTAAAATTATTCTCCCCTTTTTCAATTGGGATTTTTATACCCATAACCTTGAGTAATCTCGCAATAACAATCATAACCCTGCATAATAGCTAATTACATGAGAAACCCCGGATAATCACTCCGTCTCACATTCATAATCCTCCGTTAGTTTTCTCTTTAACCCAACCATATCATTGGATTAATCTAATCCTTATTCTATCCAATGGCTGCTAAAAAATTCAAACAAAAAACAAAGGGATTTTTACCCGGCAGACCCTATAATCTTTTGTAATTACCTCTACAACCTTTAAAACATCCTAATTCCTCCCATGACCTCGTAAACTTGCTCCGTCTTACCCAACAAACCCTCCCGTCAATTTTAACTATATTTGAGTCAGTTACTTGAGTTAGTCGTGAGTTAATCTAACCTATTTACCATCGAACAGTTACGATTAGCTAAAATAATAAAAAAAGAATAGAAAGAAAAATCCGCCATGGGGAAGGAGGGAAGGCTCCATCCACGAGGGTTGCAATCCATCGACGGGGGAAGCCGGGTGGGGGCTCCAGCGGTGGTTTGGGGGGGTGGGAGGGGAGGGGTGGGGGCTCCATCAGCGGCGCGGGGGGGAGGGGGGGCGCAGGCTGCGGCATCGTCAGGACTCCAACCCGTCCAGGGCCATCACGTGGATGCTCGTGGTGGCGCGAGTCGCGACGAGGTAGTCGTCGATCGGGGGCATCTCGGCGGGGCGGGGCGCCCACAGGCCCAGCGGGTCCTGCTTCGACGACCAGGGGCTCTCCGGCCCTATAGAGGCGTCGTCCTTGGACGTTACCGACCCCTCCCTCAGGCTGTTGGGATAGCTCCTGGTCTCGTAACTGCCCAAGAAAAACCTAACTTCAAGGTGATAGTAATGCAAAGGTGACAGCGTCAGGAGGTTGATTCTTGCTTACTCTGCCATTCCGATCGTTCCGGCGAGATCTGTCACGGCGAGTTGGATGAGAAGATCTTTCTTTGCGCCTCTGAACTCGGTGGTCTGCAGCCGTGGGCGGGGGGTCAGGACTAGCTCCTCTTGAAGGATGGAATGGCACTCAATGTAAATTTGATAAACAAAATGGGCATAATATAAAAGAACATAACGGAATCCGGTTACTTTTAACAGATAAATGAACAGGGGTTAACCACAGGGTCTGTAGGGTAAGGGTTAGCAAGTTTACGGGGTCGGGGGAGGAATTAGGATGTTTCAAAGGTCGTAGAGGTAATTGCAAAAGATTATAGGGTATGTCGGGTAAAAATCCCAAAAACAAAACCCTCAAAACTCCTCCCCTTCCTTCTTCAACGTCCCTCCCCATCTTCCTTTGATGACAACCCCTCGCCGGAGGCATACACGGAGGGCTTCCAGCGGGGATGGCTTCCAGGCGCGACGGCGGCGGGGGGTGCAGCAGGGTTGCGACAGGAGGGGGGTTTGGCTTCCAGGCAACATGGGTGAAGACCGGGGGGTTGGCTTCCTGGCGGGCAGCAGGGTTCCAGACAGGAGGCCTTCCAATGGGGGGGAGGGGCAGCGGTTCGAGGGAGGGTTGCGAGGGGGGGATGGGTTTAGCTTCCAAGCGACATGGGTGGAGGGCGACCTGGCGGGGGGTTGGGCCTTTGGCTTCCCGGCGGCCAGAGGGAAACAAGTGGAGGTTTGGCTTTCGGGCAGGTGCGGTTCCGGAGAGGGTTGCGACAGGGGGGATGGATGGAGGGAGACCGGGCGGGAGCTTTGCCTTCCAGGTGACGGCGAGGGGTGGGGGATCGACGGGGGATGGTGCTTTTCCAGGCGCGGGGGATGGTGTTTGGCTTTGCCTTCCAGTCAGGGGCGTTTGGGGGGAGGGGGGGGGGGGGGGGGGGGGGGTTTTGCGACAGGAGGGGAGGGGTGGCGGGTTCCAGGTGATGGGGGGATGGGTGGAGGGCGACCGGCGAGTGGGTGGGGGGCTTCAAGACAGGGCGGTTGGGGGGAGGGTTGGGACAGGAAGGGAGGGCTTCCAGGTCAGGGTCGACGGTGGAGGAGGGGGGCTACGGTCAGGCTTTCGGGGCAACGACAGGAGAGCTTCCATGTTAGCGGAAGCAAGGGGAGGACGGCGGAGGAGGTGGCGGGAGAGGGCTAAAGGCGATGGGAGAAGGGACTCGGGAGGGTATCTTTTGTAAATAAAAATTACTTTGAAGGGTAAAATTGTCCATATTTAACATTTTCCATCTGAGTTAATGGAGATTCGAAACAGAATTTGACACATGTAAGCATTACTCGGAGTTTCTGTGTAATTCGCTATTATGCAGGGTTGTGATTATTATTGCAAGATTATAGAGGATTATGGGTGTAAAAATCCCTTTTCAATTCCTTTCATATTTACATGGGAAGCTTGAGAGCAACTCCTCTCCCTCGCAAAATCCCAAGGAAAGCGACAGCAACCGGCATCAGTTGCATGATTTCCACTTCACTCCACGCCCGTTTTCCGATCCATCTTCTTCCTCTCCACAATACCTTCTCTCTCTCTCTTTCTCTTTCTGCATGTTCGCGGTTTTGTCCCCTTTCCCAACACGCGCTTCCGGCAATAAAAGCCACAACATTTACTCCCCAGTTAAGTGGTAGGGAGGAGGGAGAGAGCGCGAGAGCTGCGTCTTTTCGGTGCGCGTGCACTCCTCCCAATCAAGGACTTTAATTTGAACGGTAGCCCATCTGAAAATCGCTCTCCATGGATTCATTCCCCTGCTCTTTGTTTCTTTTTGGGGCTTTGACTGGGAGTTGGAAGTAAGATCCAGCCCATAGTCCCTGCGGTGCTGCCGCTGCTCAGGTATGATTGCAATCTTGATTCGGTGAGCTTTTTGCGCTTTTTGGTGTTGGAAAGATGAGATTTTAGATTGTGGGTTCTTGTGATAATGATGTGAACGCTGTGGTGAAATGCCATACTTATTTAGCGAGCTCCACCTTTTGGAGATGGGAAGATGGGATCCTGGATGGTGGGTTTTTGGAAAAACAATGAAGGGTGGTTGTGGTCGATGCAGTTGCGATTTTTTGAGCTCTCAGGACTTTTGGAGATCGAAAGATGAGATTCTGGATCGTGGGTTTCGATATGATGATGAAAGATCACCGCTTTGGGTTTTTTCCCTTTTCCTGATGTTGGTCTTTCAGTGGTTTTTGGTGGGTGCCCGTTTGTTACTCATTCTTTTGTTTTGGATGTTCTTTTTCCTTTTTTAAATGACATGGTTGTTTTGTTTTTACAGTACTGGTCTTTGATTTGCTGCACTGATCCCTGATTTCTTCCAAGATTTGGATCTTGCAGCAGATAATTGTGGTTAAGACAATGTTAGTCCTGGTTTCTCAGTTTAAATACTGCTATCCAGGCTTCTGCCAAGGGGCGTAAAAATGTCTATTGAAGTAGAATACCTAAGTCTAGTGCAAAGGAAATATGATAACTGGTAGTTGGGAAGATGTGATTCTTAGATATTCTTAATTAGATTTTACTAAAGATTGTTAAAATGGCACTTAAATGCAACCACGAATGTGGCTAGCAAGTACATCAGACGATCCTCGCATGCCTATTATCGAATCCTTGAGGTTAGATCTGAAAATAACTGCCACCAGAAACCAAATGTTACGAGCCTGTCTATTGTCCTTGCTATGGGGAGGGGAGTGATCTACAAAATAGAGAGAACTGCTATATTTTTTGAATTTACAACTTAGTGATCAAAGTTCTATAGCTCCAGGATCAGGTTAGTATCCACCAGATAGTTTAAATTGATCCAATATAAGATATGCTGCAAGGGCCAGGAACTAATGTTGAAGGAGGAAGCGCCCATTCTTTGACATTTTCTCACACCAAAGGAGAACATCGTTGTAGGGAGGACATGTACGGATGTCCACATATCATCTGTCCTACTAATCAAATGCAGAATCTAAAGCACAGACCCGGAATATGTCACAAGCCAGATCAGAAAAGCTATTCCAAAGAGACAGCTGGCTGTGCTGAGAAATTATTTTGTGGGGATTTTATTACCATTTCTATTCTGTCTGAAATATTTTCTTTATAAAAATTGTGATTATCCGCTGGGTTGTTCTCTTCATGGATGAACTGAATGATCCTGATGATGGTGTGAGAATGGACGCATCAGTCTCTTGCGTAAATGACAGTGCAAGTCTATGGGGCAGTAGCCCTTACTGCTTTCAGTCCAATCATAGAAAGGAAAAAATTATCCAGCTGATGCATATCGTGCGACCTGCAAGATCTATGTGCAAATGAACACTATGATTAGTCTGGCTTTGGTAGAGAATGGTGCCATGTCGTCAATTAGGCTTAATGATAGTTTCGAAAAAACTTCTGACCTGTGTCAAATAGTTGTGATTTGGATTTGATATCGTTGCATCCAAATACACAGATTCATGCACTTGGTCTATTAGAAGTGGATGTTACATAGTTTCATGCGTTTGTTATGAGAAGCTCACGGTTTGCATTTTATCTGAATTTTATCATTGTGTTTCGTTTGTATAACAAGGTGATAACTTGGTGAAGGGCCGTGTTATGGCATCTGGGAGTGCCAAGTTCTATGATGATGTGAGAATGAGCCCTGAGGTTATCGATCCTTGCGATGATGATGACTTGACAAAGGAAAATGAGCACATTGATGAACATGTCCAGCAGTCGCCAAAGTCCAATCTGACTGTCAGTACTAGCAGCGTTCGAGAACTTCTGGAGTGCCCTGTTTGTTTAAATGCCATGAATCCCCCGATCCACCAGGTTCAGTACCTCATCCCATCTGTTCTATTTATTATCAGCGATTTGCAAGTCATGGCGGCATTATGATTCTGATCAGTAGTTTTGGGCTGCGTGTATCAAATGTTACTCTGATATATCTAGTATTTGCTTTTGTTCGATATCATTTTTCTAAGTGAACATTTCGATTACTTTGCATTTTACGTCCTGTATATCTAAATGCCATGTAGCCCGTTGATGTTCTTCTGTATGTTCATCTATTTCTTCTGTATGATTTCCCTATTATTGCAATGACCTCTACATAATTAATGTTCTTACTTTATGCGGAAGCAGTGCTCTAATGGTCACACGCTGTGCTCCGGATGCAAACCGCATGTTCACAACCGCTGTCCGACATGCCGACATGAACTGGGAAATATAAGATGTCTTGCCCTGGAAAAAGTGGCTGCTTCTCTTGAGTTGCCCTGCAAATATCATAGCTTTGGATGTATGGGTATTTATCCGTACTTTGGTAAGCTTAAACACGAATCTCAGTGTACGTTCAGACCGTACAACTGCCCTTATGCCGGTTCCGAATGCTCGGATGTGGGGGACATCCCATATCTAGTCAATCACCTAAAAGATGATCATAAGGTGGATATGCACGCAGGCTGCACCTTCAACCACCGATACGTAAAGTCAAATCCTCGTGAGGTGGAGAATGCAACATGGATGCTAACGGTAATTCCCCCTTCTAAGTGAAGAGTTTTTACTTGTCAGTACTCGAATTCCTCGATCACCTGTGCATTCTGTTGCTTCTTCTTCAGGTCTTCAGCTGTTTCGGGCAGTACTTCTGCCTGCATTTCGAGGCTTTTCAACTTGGTATGATGCCGGTGTATATTGCATTCTTGCGCTTCATGGGGGATGACATACACGCCAAGAACTACGGCTACACTCTTGAAGTGGGTGGCAGTGGGAGGAAGATGACCTGGCACGGAGTCCCTAGGAGCATCAGGGATAGCCACAAGAAGGTCAGAGACAGTTACGACGGGTTAATCATCCAGCGTAACATGGCACTTTTCTTCTCTGGCAGTGACTGGAAGGAATTGAAGCTAAGGGTGACAGGGAGGATCTGGAAAGAAGCATAAGAGAATGGTTCTAATCTGGTTTAATCATACTAACATGGTCTGATGGGTAGAGATGCATGGCTATTTCATGTTCATGAGTATTTCTGAGGGCAAATATCTCCTTGCTCATCTTTAGTACATTCATACATGGAGTTGGAAAAGGGATCGGTGAAATGCATGGTTGAGCACATTTTTTGGAATGTTGGTCTGTGGAGTCCATTTGTTCATTGTAATTACTAACATGCTTGGTATATACAAACTTGTCCAAATAATCACTGTCATGGATCGATCGATCATCGAAAGAGAAAAACCTTAGAGAGCGTTTGGTTAGCGGGTCAAGGCGGGTTAAACTGGTAGAGGGTAACCCGTTTTTGGATTTTGGTGTTTGGATAGAAGGTTAATTGGGGGTGGGTTAGAAGTGAGTTTGGGGTGATATGATTGTATTGAAGTTTGAAAAAGTGAGTAGTTATTGTGATGTGATTGTATTGAAGTTTAGAAAAGTAAATAGAAGTGGAATAGTTTATAATTTGTATATGATATGTTGGTATGATATATTATTTTTTGATAGGATTAATGATGTAAAATTGATTTATTTAATTTTTTTTAAAATGGAATAAAGTGGGGCCCAAGGGAGAGAGGGGGATGTGGGTTAAGGGGGGTAAACTCTCCGTGACTGACGAGCCGCGGACCTACCTTTTTAATAATATCGGATTGACTATTTCATTGCAGTCGGATAGATCCGCGTTGATCAAAAATTAACCGCACGGATCGATGAATCGTCGAATGAATTAACGTGCGGTTTTATGTTTATTTAACCTGGGCAAGCCCCAGGGTCGACTCAAGGAGGCAAAGGAACAACTCGGGATCAAGTTAGATGGATTAGATTATGATTTTCCAAGTGGGATTTTTTCTGTAATTTTTTTATGCGATAAAAATGCAGATGCACTAATGCGGATGAACTAGGTTATTAAGAAAATGAATACTTAGCCAAATTAATCTTTGATGTCAAATTGATTCAAATCGACCAAGTTATATTTTTTCTATAAACCTAACCCAATGATGAATGCAAAATGTACTTTTTTAGAATTTTTGGATTTAAAATGCACAAATGAAAAATGTAAACTTTTTTGGAGTTTTTATGCAGTTTTTCGTGAAAATATATGTAAAAATTATGAAAAATTTACTGGAAGTTAAATATGATGAAATTAAGCTAACTAATATTTTTTGAATTTTCTGACACTTTTTGATTTTTTTTATGAATTTTTTACTGAAAACAGAGCAACTATGAGTATTTAATTCTTAATAAATCTATGAAATCAAATCATCCAGAGAATGAATTATCTCAAATAGGTATCTCACCTAAGCCTTGTCGTCGCTCGACCTACTACGCCAAAGCTGTTACCAATGACACATCAAAGGGGGCTCGGGGCTCTCTTTCTCTCAAGAACAGTGGATGATGAACAATGGAGGAGAGGGTGAGAATATAAAGAGGAGGAGGGAGTTGGAAAAGAGATGGAGAAAATGGAGAAAATGGTGGAGCAAGTGGAGAAGATGTGGCTTGGGGTGGGGAGTAAGAAAAGAAGTGGTAAAAGGGGAATAAAATAAATAAATTAATAAAATAATATAGTAGGCTACTAAAAATAATTAAAACAGCAATAATAAAATAATAATAATAAATCCGAAAATAATAAAATAAATCCGAAAATAATAAAATAAAGGGGAGACATGTGGCGGCTCAAGGAGCTGTCACATGTTGCTACTAGAAAATTCAAAAATTAAATGTAAAGAAAAATCAAAAAGAAATAACAAAATAACTTAAATCAAAAAGTGGTCAACGCGAAAGTTGCTCATCTCGACGAGATCTACAACTTTCGTGAAGGGTCGAAAATCAAAAGAAGACAACTGTACAAAATGTATTTTTGGGTGGTACCTTATAGATATAAAATACCGCATTTTGTCTTTTGTAAATTTTTTTGTCATTTTTAAAAAAGTGAAAATCAAAATAAGAATAGAAAAAATATGAGAAAATGTTTACAATTTAATCTATTTTTTGGATTTTTATAATTAGGAAAATGAAATGATAAAATGCAGGGGCATTTTGGTCAATATATACAATATACAAAAGGGGCCCAAAACCCAAGTTTTGCATACGAGCTCCGATTTTAATAAAATTGGTCTTGTTTCGATGGTCTTTGAATGTATATTACTTTAAAAGTGAGTAGACCTAATTCGGAGGTTGTACGAGAGAGATATGCACATTTTAAGGTTCATGGTTTCAAACTTGGATTGGGGTTTATTGGTCAATTTTACAAGTTAGTAATTTTTTAGATATTTTTCTTTAATTAGTGTTAGTAATATATACACTATAGAGTTGGTTTTATTGGATTTGGAGTTAGTATAAAATATATACAAATAGGGTATTTTAGCTAATATAAAGGTGAATATTTACAAGTGAATTGGGCTTTTTATTTAATGCAATTAGGAATGCTAAAATGCAGATATTATGCTTGCATGCATGAATGCTAATTATGCAAGATAAGGGGAAATATGTTGTTATTTACTCGGGAACAAAGCTCTATTTTTGACTTTTAGAGTGATGAATCACAGATTCATCAACCCCCTATACTTAAACCTTGCTCGTCCCCGAGCAACTAAAATGAAATGCAAGAGTGAAATGATTTTGGGTTCCATACCAAGGTCATGAACAAAAGTTGAAAATGGAGCTTGACTCGACCTTTGAATTAATTATGTGGCGGAACCTTATTGGGACCTGAACTTAAGACCTAACAGACTTCAAGTTCCACAAGTCTTCTATTCAAGACTCCTCAATAGTCAGGTCAGAACAAATCCTCATACGCAAATTTCTGATGACTATGATTCTTACTTGTACTGTGTAAGTGAAATGTAACTCTCCACATCAGAAATGGCTCAGAACCAGCCTCCTCTAACAAGGTAACTAAAATAACCCGGTCCAGTAACTCTTTCCTTGAGGAGCGGGGTATTTCCTTCTAAGTTCAAGTGCGGCCAGCTCAAGAGGGGGTAGAGAAAAGAATGGACGGTAGCTAGTGTAGCTACCTATCCTGGAATGCCTGACCAGTACAGCCAAGTCATCCAGTTGCATACTTCTTGCTAATATACATACTCCGACAGGCAATATTTTTTTTGGCCTGTCTATTTTTTTGGGGTTCTTGCATTTTTTCTTTTTCCTTTTTTTTGAACTATCTACAAGGTGCAGCATGTATATCAGGAGTTTTTCCTCTTGAGCCAGTAGACTATCCCTCTTTTGAAGCATTATTGCAGCCCACAGCATCCCATCCTTAGATGTCAACACCACCAGACTAGGTTGAGATGCACTACCCTCCCTAGAGGAGGACGGATGTTTCCACCCGTGTGCCACTCCAAGCTAAAGGATTCTACCTCCTCACCACCTCATCAATGAAGAGCTACGTGTATTGTGCTTGTCCAAGTTAGGTCATTATCTAAAAGAATCATGCGTGTGCACGAGATATTCTACTTAGACTAATCAAGATAACATGTGAACATAGACTTGCGGACTTGAAGAATTAAGTCACTTGACCTGAGAAATCTTAACTCCATTTCCTATAAGGTTCCTCTGAAATTAGGTGGATTAAGGTCAAATCAAGTCAATCCTCAATATCTACTCATAACTTGGTTCAGAACCCGCTACCTTTTCACCTTGCATATGCAAGATACGCAGATGAGATGTACATGACATGCTATGTAGATGAATGAAATGCAAGACTCTTTTTTTTCTTTTCAGATGCAGAGTTGATATGCAAGAGTAAATAAGAAGCCTGTTTTTTTTATTTTTTTTCAAAACTTTGGCATACCTCCTATGTTACAACAATTTACAAGAGTTTATAATTATTATCCAAATTATACAAGTGTTATACAATATACAAGTATACAAGAATTTTTTTTCAATTTTTTACCCACCCGTAATTAGTGCAAAATATATACAAAAAGTACGCGAAAATACGCGAAAGTACGAGCTATGGGTAAAGTATATATGTAATATATACACGCCCCCCTATACTTAGCGTGTGCTATGTCCTCAGAGCACGAAAAGCGAGGAAAAGACATAGTTCGTGCTAAGCGTAGGAGAGCTAAAATAACAAAAATGTATAGAAGTCGTTCCGCCCTCCTATACTTAGGCTCAATCAGCCTAAGTGTAGAAGAAGATCAAAAATGGGGCGGGCAAGGTTAAGAGGGGAAATGGAGGAGTATATATACGGTGAGCATCGATCCCCCCTATACTTAGGCTCTGGTCAACCTAAGTATAGGACAAGAGTGAGTGTGAGAATCGATGAGATCTAGAGAATATACAACGAATGGTGAAGAGACTCGGGTCACTCACCCCCTATACTTAGGATCTGATCATCCTAAGTATAGCCATAAAATGAAATGATATGGAGCCGGAGCGAGTGATTCGAATCACTGGGGAGGGAGGGAAAGAAAATATATACAAGGAGGATTGAGAATATACAGGGATCAAGAAGGTTTGTGACGAACCTTCTTGCGGGAGCGACGAGGTGGGTAATATACAAGTGTGTCGCTGTCGGAATCGTCCTCAGATGAATAGTAGTGAGGTGAAGGGATCGTCCAACGAAGGTCGACACACGGCTGCTTGCTTAGATACGGCTTAAGAACAGCCGCACTGAGCTCACTCATATAAATCACCTTGTCCGGACCCGATGAGGATTCCTCTGAAATCTCCTTCTCCGAAATGTTGAAGGAAATTTTCTTAGTCGGTTTTCTAGAACTTGAATCATTGAGAGGGAGATGAGAGTGACGTGCCTTGAGAGGTTCGGGGGAACATCTCGAGGAATCAATTCTCGACTTCCTCTCACTAGAAAGCCGACTAGAAGAGGGAGCGACTGTGTTTTTATGTGGAGTCAGCGTAATCGTGGTTGTCTCCTTTGAAGGTCCAGGATGTGGTGCGGTGCTAACCATGGGTTCCTCATCAGACGAGTCACCATATAGATTAGCATATTCCTGAAGGGTCAGCACGCGTCTCGAGAAGGTGCCGGTAATCTCAGTTGGCTTGACATTATTGGGCTCTTGTGTCGGATCATCAAAATGGTCAAGACAATCAGCAAAAATCATATCCGAATCAATGTCAGCTTCTGGTCGTGAGTCCTCCTTAGAAGCTATCATGGTGGTAGTGCAAGCAGTTGAGGAGGTGTGGGGAGTCTCTGATCCAACGGTCGTCCGGACAATCGGTCTCTCAGGTGTAGTAGAGAGGTGGAACTCATCTTCCTCTCGATGGTCACGACTGTCAGCGGATGTGCAGGTCATCTTAGAGTAAAGTTTATCAAAGAATGGATGAGGTCGAAGCGCTCCCAATGCTGTAAAATCGATTTCCCAAGTCTCGCGATCTATAGTCGCCTTAGCCAAGGCTAAGAACGGCTTCCCGAGAATAATTGGAGACTGTAAAAACTCTCCTCGGTGCTCAATGTCAATGATCGTGAAGTCCACATGTAGTAGAGCACCTTGGAAAGTAACGATGACTGAAATATTTCCTCTCGACCGTTTGATGGATCGATCAGCCAGCTGAACGACCTCTCTCGACTTCCTAAGTGACCTGAGTTTGAGCTTGTCAAACACAGAGGTCGGGAGGATATTTATCGGTGAGTCATCATCGATTCTTGCATGGGTAAAGATGGTGTCTTTGATTTCACATTCAATTCGGGGCAACAGCTTCACTCTACGGCTCTTGGTCTTTCTCCCCATCACCAAGGAGGTGGCCATAGACACTATGTGTCTTTCAGTCTTTGTCCTCTTATTACCCGGCCTCTTGGGCATCAATTTACTTCTCACAAATCGTTTGAGGTCGGGGAAGTGATCTATGGCCTTTATTAAGGGAAGATTAAAAATCAATTCTTCATCGAGTGCTTCCCTTAGGGTAGGATCCAACTTTTTTAAATAATTTCGATTTTTATGTGATTTTTTGGTTTTTCAATTTTTTTGGTATTTTTGGTGGATGAATGATAAGACTCTGGATTGGAAGGCAGGGGATTAGTAGAAGAGGGAGATAGAATGGACTCCAGCTGTACACCTTGTGTGGGTTCCCTAATATTTGCTCTGTTTTCACCATCAGATCTACTTACTTCCTTCTCCACTTTCATACCCAGGCTGGCAGAAATTGAGTGTAATATGTTAGTGACATCTCTCAACCTGGCACCAAATAATTCATGTTTCGCGATAAGTCGAGAAATGTCATCCTCCAAAAAATTCTCATGACAAATCATGGGAGAGTTCTGCTCAATTGGAGGATATTGCTGAGATATTGAGGTCTCATACTCAACATACCTAGACTCTGGCATGTAATCCTGCGTCGATATGGATCATCCGAATGGCAGATATTGGTCGGAGCCTCATATGATGGAGTC
Organism: Ottelia alismoides; assembly: GCA_037367405.1. Classification (NCBI taxonomy): domain Eukaryota; kingdom Viridiplantae; phylum Streptophyta; class Magnoliopsida; order Alismatales; family Hydrocharitaceae; genus Ottelia; species Ottelia alismoides. Next base: position 43,234 of record JAZKJV010007619.1, on the reverse strand, counting down.
AATGAACGAGGAACTAGTAAGTCTAGCTCATGAGTTGATGAATCCACATTTCATCATCTTTATTCTATCATTTTGGCACCAAAAACCCTAGCAAATGCCTGTAAATAGCAGTAAATATAGCATTTAGCATTCATGCATGTACCTGTAATTAGTGTATAAAATACTGTAATTAAAGCCAAAATTATAGAATAAATAAAAGAAAAGAAAAAGAATAAAATATTGTAAATATTTTATGACCCGAAACCCCGAGACCTAGGCATCTTGATGAATAGGTCGACAAGGAATAAAGTAGGGGGAGATAAGGGTCAAATACCTATATTATTCTATTCATTCTTTATTCATTTTGGGGCCTATTTTTGGTTCCACTTTTTATACATCAAATAAAGAAACTTTGTACATGAAAGTTGTAGATAATTAATTAAAGAAAAATACAAAATTGATTTCACAGAAAAATAATGTACGCATAAAAAGTTGTGGTCTGAATAAAATTTCAAAATCCCAACTTCCCACCTTTAATTGTATATAGAATAAAATAATCTATTTAATGGCAGTGGTTTCGCATTTGGAGGAGTTACGGTTTGAAAGTTGAGTCTTGGACCCACATTGTATAGTTGTATTGATTAAAATATTCAATTTATTTTTTATTCATCATTTTTGTATTTTTATATTTTTATAATCTTGTAAATATTACTTATAATATATATGTACATTAAAATTGGAATAAAAACCTGAAGAGAATTCAAAATAAAAACATTTGTATATACAATACCTAGGTATTGGACCTATGTACATACCTATACATTACTTACTTGTATTTTATTAAATATACAAATTGTATCAGAAAAATAAAACAAAAATATATTTTTGTATATAAAAGTATTTTATAATTCTATAAAATAAGAAACAAAAATAATAAAATAAAAGTACATAAAATAAAAATAAAGTAATAAAAGATATAGGTATTGTACCTATATAGGGCTAAAAGTAAACTCATACAAATATACCTCATAAAGTTAATTAAAAATCATAATAAAATACTACATAAAATAACGAAATTTTTTTATTTTATAATCATAATTTAATTCAGCCATTTTCTATTTTTAAATGATTTTATAAACCATTTTCTCAGGGTTTTTCCTGGTTGGTCCACGTGGACCAACCAGGGGGCGGTCTTAGTTGACTCGGGTCAACTGCTTGCCCTCCACCCATGTGCGTCTGTCAGAGTGCGTTTGACCTCGTTTTGGTCGATTTTTCCAGGTCACATCTTGGACCATTCCATGATGGAATCTTCACAACTTTTTCTCCTCGATTATCAAGCTTGCTCGCCCTATGATCATCTCGAGGGTTGGATCAGTGTGTTGCCCAATGTGCCTTGGTCTTTGAGCTCCTGTCACCTTGGGTCAAACCACTTAAAACCAAACCCCCAACTTCCCATTCGAATTCGAGTCCCTTTGGTCCACCCCTCTCCGCCTCTCTTGCGCTCTGAAGCTCCCTGGAGGTGACAGCTCCACCGCGAGCTCATCAGCCAAGGCGTTCGAGGTCGAAGGCGTCTCCACCACCTCCCGCAAGACCGGCGGTCGAGGTACACATCTTCCTCTGGTTCTGGCCATTGAGGACCCTCTCTCCCTTATTTTTCATCTGCATCTTGTTAGTTATAATCCAAACATCAAAAACCCTCAAAAAGATCGAAGTTTCGTCGCTCGAATCAACCAATCCCCCATCTTGGCCGGAGCGCAACTCCGGCTAGTCATCGCTGCGTCGCTTCTCGCCTCGATTCTCCTAACTATTTTTGCAGGGTCAACGCGCTTTGACTAGTCGCCTTGGAGCGATTTTGGCACTCGTCGGAGCTCAGCCGAGCCCCCCAGCTCCGCCGGCCACCCGCGAGCACCCCGGCCTTCGTCGTGGCATTCTGACGCCCCCAGGAGGAAGAGGAGACCCCCAGGAGCCTCCATATCCATTTTGAAGCCCAATAGTCGCCGGAGGGAGGAGATCTTGGACGGCGAAGTTCGCCCTCGCCGGCGCTCGCCGTTGTTCTTGGTCCTCGCCTCCCAACCGTCGGATCGAGGAGAGTCTCCAGATTGCACAGCTACCGTTGGATGGAGCAGCGTTCGCCACCGTCGGATCGTCTCCCAACGATCTAATCTTCGCCGTCCAACTCAAAGCGTCATCGGCCATTGGATCCGTGCCAAGTGTCAAGTGAAGAACCCAGCGTCGTTGGATCACCTCAGCGAGGGATTTTTGCAAGTATACCCTCGCTATTTTTGTAATTTTCTTTCAGTCCTGAAATTTTATTTAGAAGTTTAAATATTTTGTAAATTTTGCAAGTAGGCCCTTAGACTTTTCATATTTACACATAGGTCCTCTTCCACGTTACCTCACGTGACATGTACACGTGAGGTGCGAGCATTTTGCATTGAGGCCCTCGGCCCTTTTAGTATTTCGTTTCAGTCTAAGGAATTTAATATTAAGTGTAAACTTTTTGGAGAAATTGCAAGTTAGCCCCAGAGTTTTTTTTGATATTGCACGTAGGTCCCTGCCAAGCGCGTGCAAGTCACGCGCCCTGGTGGGAAAATTGTTGTGACACCCCTGCGGGTTTTATAATTTGTATTTGGACCTGGAAATTAAATATTCAGTGTTATTTTTGTGCGAAAATTGCAGGTATGCCCCTGGATGTTCTGATAATTGCATTTATACCCCTGCCAGGATGTGATATTTTTGTGAACTTGTCTTATTTATTTGGAGCCTCATTTTAAATTGAAAAATTCTCAAAAATTAAACTTAAGCTCCTATGTGCTTGTATTTTAACGCATATTTTTAGTTTTTGATTTTATTTCATTTTTATATTTATTAAAAATCAAAAACTCTCCATTTTAGCACTGTCTAGCTTATAAAATACCAAAAAATAGTAAAATACCTCGGAAAATTCCAAAAAAAATATCTATTGTACATTTTAATATATTTTAGTTCAATCCAAAAATCATTAAAAATCTCAAAAGAAAAACCTTAAAAATTCAGAAATACATAAAAACTTAAAAAAATATATAAAATCAAAGAAAACTCAGAAAAACATAAACTCAGTTCCTATTTCTTCTATATTTTATTATCTTTATTGGAAAAATAGTTTGGAAAAATTTTATGGCTGTTTGCTATTTTTAATTCCCATTTTACCCTCAGCTAGTAGCTATTTCACTGTTTTGGTTTATTTCAGTGTTTAAAAATACCAAAAATATTTTGAAAAATACCCAAAAATCACAAAAATAGTAGAAAATTATAAAAATACCAAAAAGATTTTATTTCTGAATTTTTGGCTATTTTTGCATATTTTTAATAATATTTTATCTTCTCTTTTATTACATTGTCTTTATATTCCAATATTGAAAAAAGAAAAAAAATATAAAATATAAAATTATAAAAATCATAAAATTAAAAACCAAAATACAAAATTAAAAAAATTAAATTAAAAAAATAAAACCCACAAAAATCATTTGCTTGCATAGTGTAGACGCCCTTCACATTCACTCACACACATCAGTTTGTTCTACCTTGTTTGCTCCCTGTGTTCGAACTCTCTGCATACTTGCTTGCTATACATCTTTTATGCAGAGTTAAAAATAAATTTTAACTTCACATTTATTTCTGATTGCTTGATCTATAGTGTGGGTTAATTGTTGATTAAATACAGGATTTTGTAGTGGTCAACACACTGACTATTGACTCGCCTTGTGAGTCAATACGACCGCTCTCAATTTTGTGTTTATCATGAGTCCACTCCTGTGAATGTATAGGCTCTCCGAATGAAGGCTGGTTAATGGAATCTTGATCACTAAAGTCAATCAAGTCTGGGAAATCATGATGTGCAAGACTCTCCATTCGGGTTGTTCGATCGACCAAGTTATGCCCTAAGGTCAAGTCGGGGCGTGTATATGTAAATTGTGGTCTGGTCCCTACTTGAGATGAGAATAGGGGCATATAATTTTGCCAATCATCTATCTCAGCAGTGGCTTGCTCTTCATTCGATTCTTTGATTCATGCAAGCTCTCGAGAATAAGGACAGTTAGCCCAAGATGGAAGTGGATTCGGGGTGTTAGAATATGGAGTAGGTGAGAAATGCGAAGAAATGGAGAAGTCAGTCGAAGTTCTGACTTCATAATCGGGTTGAGGTGGAGCCGACCACGGGTAAGGGTCTCCCGTGGGCGGCGGAGGATACATGGAAGATTGAGAAGGTGAAGATGAACGGTATATGGTCGAGAAGGATTGACCAGAGGTCACAGGGTGTGGGGTACAATTTCCCGACATCTTTGAAGAGGAAAGGATGATTGTAAGCAGATGGAGGTAGAAAATGTGCAATTACACATGATAACACACACAGACAGACTCAAAGACAAACGCAAGAGCAAACCACGAGTTCACACTCAACACGGTGAAGGACCCGGAAAGCGAGTTCGATTAATCTGGTTGATTTTAAGTGTGAGTTTATCAGACAAGATAGAAAAGGTTACGCGGCCTATAGGGAAGTCGGCTCAAAGCCGGATGCGTCTTCCCTGTTTAACATGTCGCCTAAGATACCGACGGTCCTTCCTTTCTTCGCTTCTATCCCAAGTTGATGGATTTAAAGACCTGCCCATATCTACCTGTAAGCAAGCGGAGGCTGACAAGGCCGAAACTTCACCCTGGGGGGTTACTAGGAACTTATCGCGAAGTACCGCAATTTCGCCCCTATCTACCTGAGACAGGCAGAGGCTACTTGGTACTAGTCAGTGAACCTTAATAATTCAACTTGTGATATTTGCTAGGATCAGTCGGAACGTGATATGGAAGGCGGGGATTTGGGCGCTGCCTTAAGGTGTTCGCACACACTCAAGTACCCTCACTCAGCCTGAAAACAAAGTCGGGATTAGTCTCCCACAAATAGATTTTTCAATTTTATTATTTTTTGGTCAATAATGTTAGTAGTCCCAGTTTTAAGTTAAGTGATCACTTGTTAGTCCAACCACACAGCACGCCTAACGTCCAGTCCCAATTTCCGTTTAAATTAAGTTTGAAAAACAGAGGGAGAAATCAAGAAAGATGATACACGGAAAACGATGATGCGTATGCTGAGTAGAGAATACTTACAGTGATCCCTTCGCTTTTTATGCAGGATGCAAAACAGAATTGAAATCTTTTACATTATATGCAAATGCAAGCGACAAAAATCCGCTCCTAGACAAGCAGTTCTATTAGCGAGTAAAGAACATGTTATTTTGACTAGATCTGAGGTCTATGTGCGTCTTTTAAGTGTATTGTGTGATCCTAAAAATTTACGAGCACAAGCAAATCCTATAATGGCTCGAGGAGCCGCTAATGCAAGCCTAGTCTAAAATTCAATCCACACAGCACATAGGGACACGGTTCCACTATGTTTACACGCGCGAGAACCTAAACGGGAACCGCTGGAAATGCAGACACCTTTTTACAAGTTAACAAAAAAATCTTTCTGGCATCTCAATAGTCGACTTGATCCAAGACTCGTCGGCCTCCGATGCACTTCGAGATGTGTCGACTTCAAGAAAGCCGCTCCAAGTCCAACGGGCCCTCGCACTAAAAGATAAAAAAAATGTCAGTGAGAGAGAGGGAAAAAAGTAAATAGAAAAATAATTGAAAAAAATGAATAATTACAAGGTGGTTCGGGGATCAGACTACACGAGTGACTGGAAAACGTGAATCTAATTTTCTAAAATGATCCTAAGCCGTTTGCCTCCCCAGCAACGGTGCCATTTGCGAGTCGCGGACCTACCCTTTTAATAATGTCAGGTTGACTATTTCGTTGCAGTCGGATAGATCCGTGTTGATCAAAAATTAACCACACGGATCGATGAATCGTCAAATGAATGAACGCGCGGTTTTATGTTTATTTAACCTGGGCAAGCCCCAGGGTCGACTCAAGGAGGAAAAGGAACAACTCGGGATCAAGTTATATGGATTAGATTTTGGTTTTCCAAGTGGGATTTTTTTGTAATTTTTTTATGCGATAAAAATGCAGATGCACTAATGCGGATGAACTAGGTTATTAAGAAAACGATCACTTAGCCAAATTAATCTTTGATGTCAAATTGATTCAAATCGACCAAGTTATATTTTTCCTATAAACCTAATCCAATGATGAATGCAAAATGTATTTTTTTTTTAATTTTTGGATTTAAAATGCACAAATGAAAAATGCAAACTTTTTAGGCGTTTTTTTGCAGTTTTTTGTGCAAATGATATGCAAAAATTATGAAAAACTTACTGGAAGTTAAATATGATGAAATTAAGCTAACTAATATTTTTGGAATTTTCTGATACTTTTTGATTTTTTATGATTTTTTACTGAAAATAGAGCAACTGTGAGTATTTAATTCTTAATAAATCTACGAAATCAAATCATCCAGAGAATGAATTATCTCAAATAGGTATTTTAATAAGGAATCCAGGAGAATTTAAATTTCTCAAAAAACTTATTCGTGGATTTAATTAAAAATCATATACAGTAATCACCCTAGAATTTATTTTATGCACTAGACAACTCCTAATTGGACGAAATTTGGAGAGTTATTAAAGCACACTAAAGTACATCATTCACAATATTTTCACAATTTTTGGAGCAATAAATGACTATGTGCGAATTTCAGAGCTTAAATGAGCAAAATATCACTGATTTTCAATCTCTGATTTTTAATAAAATGTCTAATGCTCACAAAAATGTAAAAAAATAGCCAGGAGATTAAGATTTAGTTGATCTACAAATGCTATTTTTTTGGTTAAAAATGATGCAAAAATGACTTCCAAATTAACGTTCAAAGATAGGGTTATCCTTGCAATATAGAACTAAAAAACAACAAACTAAAATGTGCCTAAGGGCACTCTTGCAATTAACTAAACTTAGTGGGAAAGTAATGAAATTTTACAAAATAAATAAAAAGAGAAACCTTCCTCGACCCCACGCTAGGGCACGATGGGGATGTGGGCGGCGGAGCACACGCGCATCGGTGCACGTGGACGAGGGTGGCAGTCGCTGAGCACCTCAGCGAGGCGAGGCGCTGGGCGGAGGTGCGCCTGGCGGCACGCACGGCCGGCGGTGAGGGGCCACGGGGTTGCTGAGCACCTCGACGAGGCGGGGCGCTGGGCGGAGGTGCGCCCAGCCACGCACGGCCGCGAGGGAGTGGCTGGGCGGCGATGGTGGACAGTGGCGCCGCGGGGCGCGGCTGTTGATGGGGCGGGCGGAGGCTACGCGTCGCGCAGGTGGCGCGGAGGCTGGGAGATGGCGGCGCGGCTATAGCGGGAGGCGCTCGAAGGTCAGGGCGGCACGCACGACTATGATGCGTGCGGGCGGAGGCACGTGCGGTCGCGCTGGCGGAGGATGACGTGGCTGCGGAGGTCAGGAGCGAGGCGCTGGCGTCCTGGAAGCGGAGGGCTGAGCGACTCACGGTCGCGGCTTTGCTCGGTGGCACACGGCACGGGCGTGGCTTGCCGAGGGGGCTGGTTTACGGATAGTGGGCGGCGGAGGTCAATGTCGTCGGCGGTTGAGTCTGACGGCAGTTGCAGCATGAGAGGGTGGTGACGAGGATTGGATGACCGGCGCAGAGGCGTGGAGGACGGTAGTCCAAGGCTGCTCCTGTTTCTTTATTTTTTGTGTTTTTTTTTTCAGTTTTTTTAATATTTTGTAAACAGGAATGAAGATGTGGAAATAAAATGATAGTGATAGTGTTGATTGTGATGGTGGTGATTACGATATTGTGGTGGGATATGATGATGGTGTTGTGGTTTTTATGTGATGATTTGTGGATGAAACAACAAGGAAAAAATCGTTAGATAAAAAAATTGACAAGAAAAGATAGAGCACTTACCTGCGGTTCGCCGGATTGTGGAGCCGCGTCGTGCGGCTTCCGTCGTCGCCTCGAGGAGATGGCGGTCTCCGAAGCTTGGTAGCGGGTTTGGAGAAGCTGCTGCTACGTGGGCGGTGCTCCACGGATCTCACCTAAGCCTTGTCGTCGCTCGACCTACTGTGCCAAAGCTGTCACCAATGACACATCAAAGGGGGCTCGGGGCTCTCTTTCTCTCAAGAACGGTGGATGATGAACAATGGAGGAGAGGGTGAGAATATAAAGAGGAGGGAGTTGGAAAAGAGATGGAGAAAGTGGAGAAAACGGTGGAGGAAGTGGAGAAGATGTGGCTTGGAGTGGGGAGTAAGAAAAGAAGTGGTAAAATGGGGATAAAATAAATAAATTAATAAAATAATATAGTAGGCTACTAAAATTAATTAAAATAGCAATAGTAAAATAATAATAATAAAATAATCCGAAAATAATAAAATAAAGGGGTGACATGTGGCGGCTCCAGGAGCTGCCACATGTCGCTACTAGAAAATTCAAAAATTAAATATAAAGAGAAATAAAAAAGAAATAACAAAAGGGCTTAAATAAAAAAGTGATCAACACAAAAGTTGCTCGTCTCGACGAGATCTACAACTTTCGTGAAGGGCCAAAAATCAAAAGAAGACAACTATACAAAATGTAATTTTGGGTGGTACCTTATAGATATAAAATACCGCATTTTATCTTTTGTAAATTTTTATCATTTTTTAAAAAGAGAAAAATCAAAATAAGAATAGAAAAAATATGAGAAAATATTTACAATTTAATCTAATTTTTTTAGATTTTTATAATTAAGAAAATGAAATGATAAAATGCAAGGGCATTTTGGTCAATATATACAATATACAAAAGGGCCCAAAATCCAAGTTTTGCATACGAGCTCCGATTTTAATGAAATTGGTCTTGTTTCGAAGGTCTTTGAATGTATATTACTTTAAAAGTGAGTAGACCTAATTCGGAGGCTGTATGAGAGAGATATGCACATTTTTAGGTTCATGGTTTCAAACTTGGATTGGGGTTTTATTGGTCAATTTTACAAGTTAGTAATTTTTTAGATATTTTTCTTTAATTAGTGTTACTAATATATACACTACATAGTTGGTTTTATTGGATTTGGAATTTGTATAAAATATATAAAATAGGGTATTTTAGCTAATATACAGGTGAATATTTACAAGTGAATTTGGCTTCTTATTTAATGCAATTAAAAAGTACTAAGACTTCTCCCACTATAAGTAGGGTCGGCTACATGGATTCTTGCTCAAATCCATGTTGAAAGATTCGACTATTTAATGCAATTATGAATGCTAAAATGCAGATATTATGCTTGCATGCATGAATGCTAATTATGCAAGATAAGGGGAAATATGCTGCTATTTACTCGGGAATAAAGCTCTATTTTCGACTTTTAGAGTGATAAATCACAGATTCATCAGTGACCCGAACGGGCCCTTAAACAGCATTGATGGATGGTGTATAATATGGAGGTATGTGGTTTAGCATATGGATAAAGTCGACCTAACCTCGGCAACCAACTTAAAACTGCATTGTAGACGGTTCTTAATATTTGAATATGACCATTCGAATGACTGAACCTTTCACACTGAAATTATACCGTTTTTTAATGAAAAACTATAATAATAATAATAATAATAATAATAATAATTCCAATGCACCCGTTTGAACTCAGGACTGATTCCATCCGTACGCACTAGAACGCATAGAATACTCTTTCCGAGGAACAGATTGGCAACTTCTACAAATATCAATACAGAAATAAGAGTGCCAATTGCTCGTTGCTAACTTGCTATCACCACACCAGGAACCAGAGGGTAGGAATCCAGCCATCTTGGTATAGGACGCAAGATGACCTGCATCAAAAACGCATCTAACCCAGCAGCAACCGCTCTAAATCAAGTACAAAAGGAACGAAGCGAGACATGTCCTGTAGGTAGGATGCAAACGATTACGGATATATCCATATTCAATTTGTCACTATATCTATTTTATACAGATTTTGGCATCCGTATCTGTGTCTATTTTAAAATGGATACGGATATGGATATCATATTGATATCCGCAAATATCTGTACCTATATCCGTACATTCGTTTTCGTCTATAAATATGGTCATAGATTTATTTTTAACCATGTATAACATAATTCTATACCTTCTTTTACAATATTTGTATAATTTTTATGATACAAACACATTTAGTAAATTTATATCATGTGTTTTCCATCTAATAAGTATATATTTAAGTCGATTCTATAGAATATTTCTAACATTACTCGTATGCGATCAGTGTCCGTTTTATATCCGTATCAATTTTTAAGGATATGGTAAGATAGTTTTAATATCCGTCAATGTCCGTATCTGCATCCGTGTTCGTATTCAAAAACGAATAAAGATACAGTAATAGTTGTATCCGTATCCGTCTGTTTGCATCTCTACATGTAAGCCCTTGCTCCGTATCACGGCCTGCTCTAGCGATATCGTTGAAGTCAAAATAGAGAAGATAAAAGGAGGAAGATTGTGCATTTTTTTAATAGGATCCCAAAGAAGTGTCATTCTTCTTTCTGTATTTGTCTGGATATATTTTAGGGATTTTTACCCGATAGATCTATAATGTGTCAATTACCTCCACGACCTTTGAAACAACCTAATCCCCCCCCCCCCCCCCCGATTCCGTAAACTTGCTAACCCTTATCCTACAAACCCTGTAGTTAACCCCCACTCATTTACCTGTTAAAATTAACCGGATTATGTTATGTTCTTTTATATTATATCCATTTTGTTTAGCAAATTTACATTGAGTGACATTCCCCCTCCTCCCCTCACCATTATCAGAGCTCCCAAACAACGCCCCAACAAACTCCTCCGCCACTCTCCCCCATTGTCCCCCCTCCTCTACGCCGACACCATCGCGCTTCGCTCCTCCACCTGTCGTTGCCTCTCCTCCGCCGGTAAGATCCATTGCACCTCTGTCGCCTCCGATTTAATCCGATCTGATCGCCTCCTGATCAGCTTGTTTCAGCGAAGAACACCTTCGAGGGCTCTCTGAGGTTTGAAATCGATTAGGTTTGACATCTTCGTGAGTGTTTGTGTGTATGTGGATCTACAGATAGGCTGTCGTACTCAATCAGGATCCTGTTGGAGTCGACTGTACAGGATTGCGATGAGTTCCAAGTGAAGGGGAAGGACGTCGAGAAGATCATCGACTGAGAGGGGAAAGCTCTGTGACCCTCGCTTCCTCCCCACCGACCCTGCCCTCGTCGTCGCCCGCTATCCCCGCCACCGCATCCCCCTCCACCCTCCTCGATCTCGCCCTATCTTGCCCCACCCTCTAGGACCTCATCGAGCCCCCCTGTCCCAACCTCTGCCACCTCTCCATCCCCGCCATCGCATCCCCCTCCGCCCTCCTCGACCTTGCCCTATCCTGCCCCACCCTCCAAGACCCCGTCGAGTCCCCTTCCCCAACCTCCACCGCCTATCCATCCCCGCCACCGCATCCCCCTCCGCCCTCCTCGACCTCGCCCTATCCTTCCCCACCCTCCAGGACCCCGTCAAGCCGCCGACGTCACCGACGTCGGCCTCACCATCCTCACGCACGCCTACGGGAGGCTCGTCTGCCTCAACCTCTCCGCCTGTGAGGGTAGCTACGACGACTTCTTGATCGAAAGACATGGTTTGTCCGTGAAAATAGAAAAAATTGTGATTTGGTGGATGGATAAAGATGTGGTGAAGAGAGAGAAAATAAAGAGAGGAAGAAGAAGAAGAGGAATTGAGGAAGAAAATGATGAAGGGAAGAAGGATTTAAGGAGGTGGAAGATCCACCATCCAATGCACATATGGTTAGATTAACCCATGTTATATTCCTCAAGTAAAGTAAAAGTAACGACAAGGTCTGTAAGGTAAGATGGAACAAGTTTACGAGGTCGAGGGGGGAATTAGGTTGTTTCAAAAGTCATGGAGGTAATTGACAAAGATTATAGGATCTGCCGGGTAAAAATCCCTGTATTTTATACCGATTTGAGAAATACAATTTTCTGATACTGCGTGCAACTGACAGTGCAAGGAATGTGCATCTTCTATCTGCGTAGTCGATGACTCCAAAATATCTCATGATAGGTGTGGTGAAATACATCGAGAAAGTGATTATATATGTGTTGGCTGGTGCAGTGGCAGACAAATCTCCATGGTCAGTGGGTGACAAGTTGGATGCATCCCCGCACAGAGGCCTTTGCAGCTGCGCGTGATGGGGTGTTACAAATCGGGCATGTTTCTCAAGGAAGGCTGTTTTGCATGTGATGGGGGCATGAATTGCACACTCCCAAAAAAAGGCTGAAAAAAACATACGCATGTCCAGCCACCAAATCACAACTCACTCTTTAGAAGATCAAGCTGTTAACTGCTACAACTACACTGAGAATGGCAGCAATGTCCATAAGCCACTCGTTTGTACCCGTTATCTACAAATTGCAGACCTCTTTAACCATATGTTTCGATGAGGTATGTAGCACATATAAAACTGAAGGGGGAGAGAACAAGTTCGCATCATTGCTGGTCGAGTCATGTCCATAACTATAGCTGGAGTCATCTTTTCACTAGCACTCCATGTATTTCCTTGCATGCCACTGCATAACAGAGAAAAGAAAAGTCAAACTTCTTGCATAAATTAACTTTTTTAAAGGAAAAAAATTCAGTATAAATTTGAAACATATTTAGGCTGGTGGATATATCCTGCTGACTAGCAAGATGTCCTTGTGTGGCTGATTTCATAATCATGCCAAAAGATGTTCCACAAACAAGAACCCTCTCCATTTATCCATGCAATTCTTATTCCTTCTTTCCAGATTTAACCAAACAAATAAATCCTTCAACTGCACCTTGCTTTGAACGAATAATTCTCATTCTTCAAACAAAATTTAATGCCTTTCGCATGTTAAAAGAGAACATGACAGCAGTAACCACAAAGAACGATTTCAATGATATTACTCTTTGAAAAGCAATCGTTTTAACATTATTCTTTTGAAGTAGAATACCTGCTTCTTGCCTCAGAAGTTTTTACCATGTTACCCCAATGCGGGCTTCTTATGTTGCACAAGTTGTCTGACATTTGCTTTGTAAACCATCCAGCAGGTGTTCTCAAGAGAATTTTCAAGTAGAACAGCAAGAGAAAGGAGGTGGTAAGCATTTTGGATGTCCCTTGGAGTAGGTGATGGTGTGGGGAGGTGGAGGATCAAAACGTAATAGTGAGCAACACTGTTGTAAAAGTCCCCCGACTGGCCCGATTAGTAGATCCGACTAGTCTAGTCAGTGGGGTGGCCGACCGAGTATTGACTAATTCCGACTATGCCGACTAGCCGATTGATTTTTGCTTGAAGATACCATGTTTTTCTACTTTCTTTAAAAGCAACTATATTCTAATATGCTTAGTATAGTATTTAAATGCAGTTGCTTCTTTTTGTTCATTATGATAATATAAAAAATATATGTTGGAGTATTTAGTAGTGCGCCTATTGAGTTGTAGATGGGTAAATGGATACCTCCAGGATCCATTTACCCCATCCAGTGGTTTAGTCCCACATCGTCCAGTGGTGGGACTTGTACCCATCTACAAATCAATAGGCGCACTACTAAATACTCCAACAATATACAAATCTATATAAATATATAAGAATGTGTATAAAAATGATTTATATATTTAAAATAATTAAATATTCAAAACTGATTAAAGGCCGACTAAATCCAATTAGTCGCCGATTGCCGACTAATCCTTAGTCAGTGACCCAACCGACCGAGTACCGACTACCGATTTTTGCAACCTTGGTGAGAAAGATGGGAATTATTTCTATGAAAAGATCACATGGACAGGTGCTTCACTTGCAGGACGTGTGAAAGAACCTGATGTTCGTAAGTAGCAGGGTAGCAGCGATGGAGATAGCAATGCTCTCTTATCTTGTATGGTAGTTCAAATTTTCAAATTGTGTTTTGATACTTCACTAATCTTCTGCACTTGTTTTATGCATGTGGATTTTGAACAACAACCAAGCATTTTTCCTATTTTAAGTGAGGTCAATTACATGGATTCTTTGCTTCCAAACAAGTCCAATACAGGACATACCCTTACTTAATCCAACAAAGTGATATCCTTCTTAATATTCACCTTCCTCGAATACTCTTATAAGGTCATCTACATTCCCATATCTTCAAACTAGAGCACTAGAAGGCCTTCTTTGCACATGTTTATACCACCTTAGCCAAATTTCTCTTCTTTTATCTTCAACTAGTGCCACACTAACCTTATGTTTGATACTCTCGTGGGAAACCCTATCGGTTTTTGTGACACGTCCACTCACTATGGACAGTCTCTACACATGTTGTGAACCCCTCAGGATCCGGGTACCCGTTTACGACAAAATTCGCAATAATTCATTCACATTGATCGCAGAAGTTGTAGAAAAGCAGGGAAAATTTTTCGCGCGGCTAATTATCCACATGACATTCACATTCACAACATAACCACAAAGTAAAAGAGATACAATTGGCACCAAAATTCTTTTTTTCATTAATATTCATATTCATTTACAACTTGTACAAGCATATTCCATATTACAACATATATCCCAAAGTGTGATACAAAAGAGATAGCATTTACATCATTATCTGAACAAAAACTGAGACAAGTAATTCATACCGTCGGGTATAAACTCTATCTCCTGGAAGCATGTATATCTACTGAGCTGCAGGTTGTTTGCCTGCCAAACACATTAGGAAAGAAGAGGCGTCAGCCATTGCCGGTACCTCCCAAAAATTTATAAAAATAACTTAACATTTAATATGTGCAAAAGCAGGCAAGTAGAAATGTGGTACCAGTAAAATTTACATCTACTTGCGTAAGTAAAAAGGGGTTTGTTTGTAATGTGTTTCTAATGATTTCCCCCAGAACCCGGCATTTCCCATATGTAACATATTTATATAGCAGTTGCGTAATCATGAGTGTATGAGCGTAAATGCATATATCATTTTCTTCAGAGATCATGTTGGTAAGTGAAAAATGGAAAAGTTGAGATTGTAGAGATCTATTTATTTAATTTCTTGGGTAGAGAGAATGGTCTTTTGATCATAATTTCTCCAATTCTTAACTTCAATGTTTCAGATATAGCTCCAGATGTTGTAGATGTAGATATGGATGATCTAGATATAGAATCGCCAAGTCTGTTTGGCGAAGTAAACTCAAGCGGTGAAGAAGCCTACAAATGGCTCTTCCGTCTCGCCCTCTAGTTGGAAGGACGGTCCAATAGAGGGATAGGTCTACTCCCCAACTACGCCACTGAGACGGGTGAGAGAGACTTCCCGGAAAAGTCACTCTAAAAAAAACAGCCCGACCGGTAACGGGCAACCGAGCTCGTACGTAAAACTGAAAATCCAGGATCCCCCGCCTGGGTATCCTAAAACAGAGGGTCAGCGGACTAGGCGGCCGCTGCCCTAACTGGGCTTCCTTTCCTCCGCCCAGGTGAGAGTCACCGCGCTCTCGCACGGTCTGGTGTAGAAGTCACCATGACCGGCACTAATGATTTGTTATCACTGATTTCCCGGAAACCAACTATCTCCAAGATTTCAGTGTAATATAGATCACATTAATGCTAATGATGGATAAGGATTTCCACACCCCAGTAGTGAGATTATAATAAGCTAACTCTCATAGTTAGAGATTTGTAGATAAAACTTGGAGATATGGATAGGTATTGCACTTTGAACGTACTTGGACACATAATATTTGTGTTCAACCAAAGATATTATGATTTAAAATAGGGGTAGTAAGATTACAGAGAAACAGACCTTGCTTATGGAATTATGTTTGATAGTAATTATAGCAGGGTCTTATACTGACCCCTAAATATTATCCTAAGCATGTTATTCCTATCTCTTATTGTAAATACGATGTAGGGAAAACATGTAAAGGAATTGAAATCATTCAAGGATACTCAAAGTTAAGTACTTTATGGGTTGTTAGAATTTCATATGATCTTCTGATAAGAAGAATAGTAGTTTCTCTATCATTAGACCTTTATTCCAAGATTCAATTATTGTACAGTTTCACATACTAAATAAAACTTGTTCTTGATAAAATGATGATTTTATTACTGATTTTATAGATCTGAAGCCTATTCGTAACACTCTCATTTATACTTGAGTAAATTAAAAGCAAATAACAGATCTACAAGGAAGCCTCCAGTTTTCTCAGCTATACCATCACGGATTGCCAAACGGATAAATATATTTTTTTTTACAAACATCCATATTCCAAACCCTGGAAAAACTTGAATACAAAAAGGTAGAATCTATTAATATTAACTTTTTTATGTTGCTATCAAATCTAACTTAACCAAGGAATTCAAAACTGCAAGTGATCTCAATCTACTAGAATGGAATCACATATGATAGGAAGTTTTCTTCCATTGAATGGTTGGATTGCAAATGTTCCATGAAGATGAGAATACCTGAAATTATTTAACTATACAAAAATTGCTATACCACCCAATATTGTCTCTAATCTAATCGTGGAAACCACAATCTCACCCATGCAATGTTTCCTAACCACATTTATATGATTTTTTTTTAGTTTCTATATCAAAGAATTATTGTTAATTGATAAAAGAAAAGTCTGATAAAATAATTAAATAAAATCCCACAATAATTCCAACCTACAACGTGTCACATTCCTTTCCCATGCCCCTGTAACAATGGAATTCTACTATACACATCAAGCATGTGTTTATCATTGCTATATTATGGGTATATGAACACATTAAATCTTTATTATAAGAGTGGATTTCACAAAAATAACATCCTTAGTAAATTTTTTTTTATTAATTGAGATCTAAGGTCTATATACCTCCTAGTCCTACAGGAGGCATTCATATCATTCTCATCCCCTCATCCACTAACTCCTACAGGACCACAGACTTCAGGTTTAACTTATAATCGGAATCAATAAAAAAATTTTAAAAAATCTGATAGATCTATCCATGTAAAGTTTCCTTTATTTACCTATGATTGAACCCAATATCACAACTACATCTTCATAACCTCAACCAAAGTCAACCAATTCAAACTGAATCAACCACCTTCTACCACATCTCTACCCAGAACTGGAAACAAAAATATAAGAGAAACTCCCCCTTATAACGGATTAAGATATATAGGGATACATGAATTCAACAAAGAGGGTTTAACTTTTACATAAAAGGCAGCAAAGAAAGAAAAGAAAAATTTTGTATCTCGTTGGCTCCTAATTCAGTCCCAAATCCTCAATCCATAGGGAATAATTTGTGTAAAAGTACATGAGTGGCAGCAAGAGAGAAAGGAATAAGGATTGTACTTGTTTGAGTTCTTCAAATTTGGAAGAGAAGTGCTTGCATGCAGCAGTAGTTTGATTCCAATGGAGCAGCCGTGGGTTGCTTGGAAGAGGGGTATAACAGGGACCTCTTCGGCTGAATCCTTGGAAGGATTTGGTGAAAAGATTCTGAGAATAAGGGAAAAGATGTGGTATTAATAAGGAGAGAAGAGAACATGCTATTTGCCACATGGAAAAGAAAGAGCCAAGTGGAGATAAATAGTTTTAGGTGGCCGACACTAATATATGTTACTGTAGCAAAAGTTTCTTTTCTTTTTTCTTTTTTTTTTTAAACCACTACCGTAGCAATATGTACATCTGTAACAGTTAACATTTAATTTTATTTATTTTTTTTAAAAAAACCCGCTCTCTCTCTCTTTTTAAAGATGTTAGAATTGACCGAAATCGTACCTCGAGTGTCGGATTTTGACGCGCAATATCTCGATTTGACCGTCTCAAAATGACGATCAAAATGAGTATAATATTGATATACTTCCGGTCGAGTTTTGAATACCCGAAATTTTCGGATACGAATTTTGTTTAAGGTTAAATTTTACGATTTAAAAATATCAAACGACCTCCGATTGACGAGCGGTCGATTCCGTTGGTCTTGTATCGTCGAATCGGATCTAATGACGGTCTCGGTTCGTTTCGCGGTTTCCGAATTTGCGTCGCGGCTTTTCACGGCACGCATTACAAAGGGACCGATTTTTGGTCGATTTTCGTCCGAACGACTTTTGATTCATTATTAATTGATCGTTTTAGGTTGTTTAGTATTGACCGACAACGTTTTTGGGTTCATTAGACCCAAAATCGGACGAGTTCGGGTTTACGCGAATTCCCGGATGTTACACATGTACATGGTTAGCTGCCTGACACTGAATATTACGAAGCATTGCAGGTTCAAATGCAACCTTATAATATTTTCCTTCGAGTTTTAATGGCATCTTCTCATCACAAAGGACACCTTAAGCATCATCTCATCCTCCCTGTTTTATTCGTAACATATCTATCAATTCCCCCATCCCTTGAAAGATCAAATCTAACTATATTTAAAAGCATCTTCTTGGAATAATTGAAAGAAATTACAGCACACATGACAGCTTCTCCTTCCTCTTTAATTCCTCCACAATTCTGTTTCGCCCTACTGTCCTTTCTGACATTTCTGTTATGCACAGCTGTAGCAAACTCCTATAAGTATATCCTATTGTGACATCAATAGGTAGGTCATTTGAGCCTCACACATCTTCCTACATGGTATCAAGAGCCTGAGCATTTCCAGGTCCTTCCCATCCACCATGTCCATCATATCAAAGCCTCATCGGCTTCTCCCACCTTTACCCTTTCCTCAAATCTTCACACTCTTGTATCGTCCAAGTTATCATCCACCAATTACAATCTATGGCGTGCTCAGATTGTTCCTCTGCTTCACACGTATGATTTGTTTTGGTTGTTGATGGATCTATCGTGGCCCCTTCTCAGTTTCTCAGCAGTGATGAAGGCCAGAAGACTCTCAATCCAGATTTCCTTCCATGGCATCGTAAAGATCAACTCGTCCTTAGTTGGATCCTTGCTTCAGTTACTGAAGAGATTGGTGCTCAACTAACACATCTACCTACAGCTCATGTTTGGTCTCAAAACAAACAAAGGCTCGAACCTGTCATTACAAAGGAGGAACTAACCACTCTCAAGAAAGGTGATATGACTATCATCTCTTACACTAGCAAGGCCAAGCTTCTTGCCACAGATCTGGCTCTTGCCTCTGGTAAACCCATTGATAATGGCGAACTCATATCATCTATAATAAATGGGTTACCTCCTGAATATGATGCGGCTGTAACTATTATGTCGTCGGAAGGACGATCTGAAATCCTATCATACAGTGAGGTTATTGGTCCTCTATTAACTCCTGAGCAACGCATTCTAAAACAACAACAAACATCATCTATTTCTATAAACAATGCATCTCACGCTCCGGTCCCCTTTTATGGCAGAGGAAGATGGACACCTCAAGGTCGCTCTTCCGTCTCTAGAGGGAGAAGCTATGGCCGCTATTCTCCCCAGTTCCAGACTACGCCCACCTTCCAAATCTGCAATAAAACGATCACAATCCGAGAGAATGTTACTTTCGTTATGATCGCATTACTTCAGCCCTACTGCTCATGTTGCTGATGCTAAGCGCAACAACGAACAATGGTACCCAGATTCAGGCGTGACACATCATATTACTCACTCTATAGTCAACCTTGATCTCTCTCATCCAAAAACTATGGCAATGACGAGCTCAAATTAGCCAATAGAAAGGTGTGCAATGTGCCTATTCATTTTGTTGGTTTCACAAATTTGACACTTTTGCTGAAAGTTTACAAATGAGTGACATTCTATTTGTTCCCACTGTTGTTTAAAAATCTCTTATCTATTAACAAATTTCCATAGAGAACAACTGCTACTTCACACTCAATCCTACTGAAATTCTTGTGAAGGATATGGAGAGCAAGAAAGTTCTTCTTCAAGGCAAAGATAAGCATGGATTGTATCAGCTTTGGTTACAAACAAGACCACCACCTACCGCATCTTCTGTCTCCTTTCAAGCAAACTCATTACTCGCACTCCAATTACAACCTGGCATCAAAGATTGGGTCACCTAAACTTCCAAACTCTGAGTAGATTATGTCATTCCAAAGAGCTTCCTCTTATCTCTTCTAAAAGCCCATCCCAATGTGGTTTGTTTGGAAGCAAAAACTCACAAAATCTCACTACAGCCTACATTTAGCATTAGTCCTTGTTTGTTTGATTTGATACACACTGATGTTTGGTTCTCTCCACTTAATTTCAATAGAAGGCTATCGTTATGTGCTTACGTGTATCGATGATTGCTCCAAATTCACTTAGGTTTTTCCCCGTGAAATTAAAATCCGAAGTATTTCAGATTTTCACTCAAATTTTTATGCTAATAAAGACTCAATTCAACACCACCATCAAAGCCGTTCAGTCTATGGAGGCAGCGAATACTTCAAGCTACAACATTGGCTCAAGAACCATGGTGTTCATTATAGAGTTTCAGCACCATATACTCCATAGTAGAACGGTTTGGTTGAGCAAAGAACCGACACCTAGTAGAAATAACAAGGGCGTTATTGTTCCAAAGTGTTGTGCATCTCAGTCACTGGTTTTCTGCAATTCGTACAACAACCGTTTTAATAAACACGATGCCTTCATCAATCACCAATCGCATTCCCTATGAACATCTATTCACTAAA
Organism: Ottelia alismoides; assembly: GCA_037367405.1. Classification (NCBI taxonomy): domain Eukaryota; kingdom Viridiplantae; phylum Streptophyta; class Magnoliopsida; order Alismatales; family Hydrocharitaceae; genus Ottelia; species Ottelia alismoides. The sequence goes on along the minus strand of JAZKJV010007619.1, from coordinate 22,679 downwards.
CCTGGTAATTATTCAATCATTAGATGCTTTGGATGTGCATGTTATCCATTACTCAGAACCTACAACATCCATAAACTGGAAAAAAACTCAAACACATGTGTTCCTTAGCTACAGCTCTCATCACCTTGCCTACTGTTGGAGTAGTTGTTTATATGCATCATTTATGTGGGGAGATGGCATCTCCACCTGCGCGATTCGGCGGTCGTTTCAAATGTGCACATGTTTGCCATCTTTTTGTGCGGTCCCCATCTTTTATGTTTCGGTCAGGGTTTTCATGTGATCCATAGGGACTCCGGAGTAGAGTACCACTTCCTATGCCATGTTGGCTAGGGTTTTCATATGGTTTCATAGGAACTCCAGAGTAGAATACCATTCTCTGTGCCAGATAGGAGAAACCCAGTTCTCCGACGAGGAGACTTTTCAGACTCCATTCTCAAGCAATCGTGAACTCCAGTATGAGATCCTTCCAAGGTTCCTATGAGAGGAACCCACTTCGAGGTCCCTATGAGAGAGACCCGTCTTCAGAGATCTGCGTATGGATAATTAGCGATGCTCTTTGTTCGGCCCTTTTCAGAGATGGAGCAGTTGTCCACATGTTGTGGCGGGCAAGAGTTCTCCGTGTAGAGACTCATTCTTCAGTTGCAGTGACTCTGGCATGCACATACATAGCACATGCTCTCCGACGAGGAGATTCAGTTGACTCACAATCCGGCCCGTTCGTCCTCCTCACCTGCACGACATGAGAAGCAATGTCCTCGATAGCAGCCGACAATTGTGCGCGTTGAGTTGATATTGTCTGTTAGTGTCCTGTAGCGTGAGTTGAGTTTTTTTTTCTGTTTGTCCAAGCTGAGCATTGCGTGCTCCAGCTTGAGGGGGAGTGTTGGAGTAGTTGTTTATATGCATCACTTATGTAGGGAGATGGGTAAATGGATCCCTCCAGGATCCATTTGCCACATCCATGAGTTTAGTCCCACATCTACCAGTTAGTAGATGTTGCGACTCGGTGGGGGCTATATATAGACCCCCACACCCATTGTATCCAGACGAGAAAAGCAATAGACTATCAGCCCTTTGAGGCGTTCTCCCGTCGTTTCATCCCCTCCTTAGGGAGTAGAGTTCCACGTTAAATCCCGTGTTCTTCTATGTTTTTATCTTTATTTCTATGATACGCTTCCGCATTCTATTTTCTAACATGGTATCAGAGCGTTATTTTCTAACACCTACAACTGCCTCAATTCTTTAACCAACAAAATTATCATTTCCAGCTATGTTCACTTCGATGAAACCTTTTACCCATTTTCCAAAATTCAATATCAATCATCTACGAAGACATCACCATCACCCATACTCCCATTACCATCTACAATATCTCCACCGTCTCTCTTCCAAGCAACTACTATACCTTCACCACCTCCATTTTCTTTACCACCATCACCATCAATCTCACCCTCTACCAGCCCAATACATTCAGCTCATACTTCTCCCATTCCAGCTAACACCATTGAACCATCCAATACAACTCAACCTCCTCCAGATGTACTAGAACTCATGGCATGCGCACTCGATCAATGAGTGGCATATATAAAAAGAAATCCTACGCTGCTACCAAACATCCCCTTCCTAATACCTGAGCTAGAATTCTATTGAACTAACTTCATTCAAAGATGCTGCAAAACATCCTCACTAGCAGAAAAATACGTTAGAAGAGTTCGATGCTCTGCTACATAACAATACCTGGACCTTAGTTCGAACCCAAACCCAATATGAAACATCATTGACACAAATAGGTCTATCAAATCAAATTGCCACTTAGTTGCTTCTCTTGACAGCCATAAAGCGTAGACTACCATGGAAGTTGCAGCCCGATCGTTAACCCCACCACCATAAGACTTCTACTTTCCATAGCAACTTCTAACAACTGGAACATTAAGCAAACGGATGCTCGCAACATCTTTCTCCATGGCGATCTACAAGAACTCTATGTCTCAACCACAAGAATTTACTCATCATGAGTTCCCAAACCACGTTTGCAAGCTTCATCGTTCCCCTCTATGGACTAAAGCAGGCACCTTGAGCATGGTACAACAAGCTCTCAACATATCTAACCTCTGTTTGGATTTCAGCCCTCGAAAACAGATAAGTCATTTTTCATAAGGAAGTCATACAACTACCTACTATAGTTCCTTGTTGACTAATTGGCACCAACAATGTTCTGGTTCGGCAAACATATGAGCATATGTCAAAAGCTTTTCCAATTCGAGATGTGGGGTTTCCATCTTTCTTCCTTGGTATACAATAGCAAAAGCTTCCTCATGGACTTCTTTTTTCATAGAGCAACTATATTTCAAGCACTCTAGTATGTTTCAGCCTTGACGATGTTCGCTCGGTATGGACTCCCATCTCCAAATCAGAACTTGATGCCTCCTTAACAAAAGGCCAAATGGCCCAGAGAGCAGCAAAGGTCTTGAACAGCCGTTGATGGAGTTGTCGCCGATCCTTCGGACCGAGTTCCAAAAGCCCCCCGCCCCATCGCATTCAACCCGGGTATCGCAAACTCTGCCCAGATCCTGTGGATGACGAGCCCTTGAAGAACAGGTGATCAGAATCCTCGACAGCCTCACCACATCTGTTGCACTGCGTGTCGGCAAGTCGCAGGAGGTGTCCCCTCTGGGGCTTATCGCACAATCGTCCCCTTCTCAGGCACCAAAGAAAGACCTTCACCCTGACCGGTATTTTCGCCGCCCCAAACCACGCGCATGTCCTGGCACAGGTCACTGCCAAGCTCCTCGTCCCTCCCTCCTCCTCAAGTCGAGGTAAGCTTTCCTGACCGAGAAAACACTGCTACCCCAGAAAAAAATGGCCGCGACCCTACGAGAAAGCGTCGTGATGTGGAAGGGCCGCCAGCAGGGCAAGGTACTCGTCCAAACGCTGATCAGAGAGATCGGCCAAGAACAATGGGGCCCACGCCTCCCCATCTGCCGCCTGCGAAAGCGTTGCCTCCTTCATTGCCGCCAATGAGAAAAGGCGAGGGAAGGGAATCTACCCTCCAAACTGTCATCACCAGTCCAATCATCACGCCAGAATCTGAATGTCTGTCCGTCCCCCACGATCGGTCTGATCCTCAGCGCTAACCACGGCATGACTGCACATATACCGAACCAAAGCGAGGACTCGTACCGCACTATCTTAGGATCCAACTCGCCTCTGACCCCGTAAATCTTCCTCAGGAGTCTAACAACCAGCGTAGAAGACGAGCCCCAAATTCAGATGGCTCATTTAGCTATCAGAGCCTTGTTCATGCATTCCACATCCCTAACTCCAAGGCCACCCTCTTCACGCCCCTTCGTGATGTCCTCCCGTTTCACTAAGGACAACCAGCACTTAAGGTAGAGTGTGTCGAACCCCTCTTCAATCTTGCATGTCAAGGTTTCTTGTATTTTTGTGATACGTAAGGTGTGTTCTGTTTGTTCCATAGACTCTTGGTTCTTTAATTAGTTTTTTTTTCAATTCATGTGTGATTGTGTAAAATTCATTTTTATGGATGTGTAAATATTATGTTCATTTAGCATACTGCACAAATTCGTAGCATTTGGATATTGCTTGCTTATATAAATTAATCTGTGAGATCAAAGCTTTTAATGTGTTAACGCTTTTCTAATGTTTAGTATTGGTTGAAGCTTGTGTACTGGCATACACATTTTTATACGGATACATGGAGCATTCCTGGCATTTAAGCTCCAGGTCTTCTTGTACCAATATACGTACACTTCACTAGTATATGACCAGAGTTTACGACTACTATTCTTGGGCTCGTTTACTCTTATGAGGAGCAGTTACCAAGATAGAGCTAAGTCAGGTCCAAAGCACATGACCGTATACCGGTACACAGATGTATACAGCTAGAGTCAGTCTGTAAGGAACCTGGAGTTGTTCCCTTATCACTTGTACTGGTAAGACATTTCACACCTATATATGTACTAAATGTTTACACCAGAGTAAAAAAATAGTTGAAACTTTCAACATGGATTTGGGCAAGAATCCATGTAGCCGACCCTACTTCTAGTGGGAGAAGGCTTTGCCATTTTTTATATGTACTAAATGTTGGGCATTCTATGTCAGTATGGGCACATATATACTGGTATCTGGAAAAGCTAGGAGGCTTTCATGAGCTAAATGTGCCCGTATAAAAGGAGATTTACCGATGCATTATCCCCAGTCCCCGGAACTTCGAACTTGGTTGCATTTGTAGTATGCATAAGCATTCAGATCTTATACAAGGAGATATACCGATGCATTATACCCGTGTTCCTTTGATGGCTTAAAAATCCAATTGTCATGCATGAAAGGACTATTGATGCATGTAATCATGCAGTAATCGTAATATTCCTACAACACAACCTAATTGAGTTGCGTGCTTGATATGGTAACTTTCCTCTCCATTTAGTTATTATTAATTCTTGATAATGTTGAGTTATGAAATAACCTATATACACAAATGTCTTATTAGCCATAACTAATTGAATGGCTAATGCAAATGCTTGATGTGGTTGGTATCGGGATTCAAGACGTGAAAAGGAGATGTTAAGTGATTTATGTGGCTAGAATCTAGCTAGAGACAATAATCCAAGGAATCTTATGAACCTTGCGGGCCTTGGTTGAGCTTACAAAAGTCTCACTTGCACCAATATGTGTGCCGCAATATGGAAACTGAACGGTTGAGCATGATGGATGCATGTGGCCAAGATATGCGACTGCGGTACACTCTTGCCCATAAACTTAACCCTACTAGCCAAGTCATGGGGACTAAAACTTAGGCGAGATGGAGCAGAGTCATTGTAACTAGGGGATTGAACTTCACCTCGACTTAAAATGGATCTATAAATAAAAATATACTTAAAATGGATTATTTGCTAGTCTTAGAATGCACGATATAGCAAGTTATAATTGCTTTAGAAATTAATGATGTACTTAGCATATTTTAATCACTTGCCATAGAAATGCACAGTATACTCAGCACATTCTAATTGCTTATTTTAGAAATGCATGATGCACTAGCATGTTCAAACTGCTTAACCTAGAAATGCATAATTTACTTAGTATGTTCTATATGATTAATTTAGAAAGGGAATAATATACTTAGCATGTTTTCACTTGTCACTATTTTGCTTCTGCTGACGTACTCTAAATTGTACTAGTGTAGCACGATGAGGCATGACTTATAATTGAGTATATACAACAATATGATTTCCTTATTCCCTAGTGTATAGGCAATTGAAATCGATATAAAACACTTGCCAACCTAGATTAAGGATAAGGACTCTGGGATGAGTATATCATACATAATTCCACTTGCAAGCATTCACATGTACGAAGACATGTGGTGTTAGTTGTGCAATTTGTTGATATCAGGCATTTGTTTACTTGTTATATGGTCTTTCCTCCTTAATGGCATTATTGTAATCTTCTGTAATTCTCTAATAATCCTTAAAACATTCTTTCTTCCATACAAGAGGTGTCTAGGGCCACATAATAAGACAAGTCAATTTATCCCATCTCACATGGTAACGAGCCAGATGAGGACTCTTATGATGAACCAAGGCATTCAGTCAACTTATCCTCTGCAAACTATTCTCATCCAACGCAGCTATTTCAGAGCAGCCATGTCTCTACTAAATATTATGGCTTTTGCCGACCTTGACGCTTCTACTTGCACGTTGCCAAATGTTTGCATCCCTCTCTGCTCCTCCATGCATCATTGATTTAAGTGCATCTAACCACCTGATAGGTGACCTCGTTCCTCTTCTTAACCATCCACGACCATAAGATCAGTCAGACTAGTCAACAGAGCTTTCCCACACTCTCCTCGCTCAAATGAAGGTTCCAAGACTTCACATTTGGCCACCCAATTGCTGCAAATTCAGAAGTTCCTCGTACATCCTCTGCCATGTTAGAAAAACCTATTGTCTTGAAAAATGAGTCAGAAGTTGTACCTTACTATGTATCTCACGTCATACTACTATTGATGAATTATCTACCGATGGTAGGCATTTTAATGATGCTCTAATAGGTATGAAATTGTCATTTTCTTTACATGGCACATGATGGAAATACATAATGGATGGTGACATCGAGGACTTCAGGTCAAGACGAACATGTGATTCCTTATCCCACGAGTCTTACTCATGTTACATGCTGATGGGTTTTCACGATCAAAAATACCCGTTATGGAATTTGGGCATGCTTAAGGCCAGATTAGTAGTTAAAGAATTGATGGAAACCCTATAGGATTGATAATTTTGAAACTTTCTTCCCAACGGCAGGAATGGACTGTGTACTGTTAGAGTATTTGGTAGTGCGCCATGTTGAGTTGTAGCAGGGTAAATGGATCCTAGAGAAGATCCATTTACCCCATCCAGTGTTTAGTCCCACATCGTCCAGTGGTGGGACTTGGAGGCTCTAGAGAGGCTATATAAAGAGCCCCAGACCTCCTGTAACAGTTGAGAAAATGCAATGCATAACACGCCCCTTTGAGGGCTTCTCCCGTGGTTTCATCCCGCTCCTCACGGAGTAGGGTTCCACGTAAAATCTCGCATTATTCTTGTTCTTTATTTCTTTGTCCATGTTTATGCTTCCGCTTCCGATTTTCTAACATGGTATCAAAGCGGGTTTGATTCTCGAGGAATTTGTGCCCTTTGATTATATTTCTTGAAGTTTATGTATTCGTGATAAGCTCCAGAATTTTTAGCAAGTTCTCAAATTTCATGGTTTCTGGAAACCCTAATTCTGGAGATCAGCAACAACAACATCTCTGCGCACCTTCCAGACGAACAAACGATGATGAATCGATTCGCGTGAAATCTGTTCTCTTTAGGCGGATAACTCCCTTCAAGCGCCAGGCGACTCTCCTGGCTCCATATGCGTCGCCCCTTCCCATCGTGCGACGGCGGTTGCTCTGGCTCCCAGGCGGAGCCCTCCTCCTGCCCAATCTCCTTTGGCAGCCGCATCTCCAACGCGCAAGAGGCGCACACCAGCAGAGGCGCGACTCCATCTCTCGCGCGCATCTCAAAGCTCCTGGCGGAGCTCTAGTCTCCAAACTAGCGCACCCTCTGAGAAATCATGTGGCGATGCCTCACCAAACCCCAGGCGCGCACCTCCAGGTTGATCTCCACGCAGGCGGCGTGTGAGAGAAGTCCTCCCTTCATCGTCGATCTCCTCACAGATGCGTCACCGCCAGGCGCGATGCCTCCAAGACAGCGCGATGTCGCGTCCAGGCGGGGGGATGCTTCTCCCTTTCAACCCGATCACCAGGCGCGCGCCCCCGCATCCATCACGTCTTCGGCCTCCATCGCATCTTCGGCCACTCCTCCAGCAGATCGGGCTCCGCAGCCCCTTCAAACCCTCGTGTCGGCGGCGGCAAAGACAGACGAAGCCCGTGAGGGCTGTGATTCATTCGAAGGAAAAGAGAACCCTAAATAGGGTTTCGGCCCACGTGCAGTGTGCACCATTGTTTAGTTTTAAAAAAAAATCCTGTGAGGGCCACGTGGGAGTATAATAAAAAAAAGAAGAAATAGAGAGAGTGAAAGGAGGCCCAGACCGTGGGTTAAAAAAAAAAGAGGAAAAAAAAAAGAAAAAAAAGGTGTGAAAAAGAGGAGAGAGCAGATATGGGGGTTCGTATCTTTGGGCTCATGTAGGCCAAGTTATGTTTCAAAAAAAAAGACGCGTACAAGAAAAAGCCGTACGCATGGTTAAAAAAAATAAATAAATAAAAGAAATGTGAAAAGCCGAAAAAAATGCCAACGGCTTAAAAAAAAATTTGTGTTTCAAAAAAAGAGGACGGCTTTAAAAAAAATGATGATGAAAAGCCACATGAAATTCTTTGAGTATGTGTTATTTTCTCCCCATTTATCTTGTCTTCTCCCAACTTTGTCGATGTTCATGTTCCGACAAGTATGGGAGAAAGGGGGAGTATATATGTAGAGTCACAGGTCTTCTTCCAGCCATATTCAGATGTTCCAGATTCACGTGCAGAGACCATTCAGATTCCAGACTCTACATTTTGGTTTCAGACTCGACGATTGTCTTCCGAGTCCGGTTTCAGACACGCACGAGTGTGCGGTCAATTTTCAGATGAGCATAAGTTGCCATCATTGTCAGAGGTCCCCATCATTCTTCCAGTTGTCAGGCCAGAGTTTTCATGTGAGCCATAGGGACTCCAGAGCAGAGGACCATTCCCTTGAGGGCAAGGGTTTTCATGTGGTATCATAGGTACACCAGAGCAGTGCACCATTTTCTGTGCCAAATGGGAGAGACCCAGCTCTCCGACGAGGAGATTTCAGGCGCAAGTTCAGACTCGATGGTCAGATTCCGAGTCTTTTGTTGACTCACACTCCAGCCTGTTCGTCCTCCTCACCTGCACGGCATGAGAAGCAACGTCCTCGACTGCAGCAATGTGCGCATTGGGTTGATATTGTCCGTAGTGTTTTGTAGCGTTGAGTTGAGTTTCTTTCTGTTTGTCCAAGCTGAGCATTGCATGCTCCAGCTTGAGGGGGAGTGTTAGAGTATTTGGTAGTGCGCCATGTTGAGTTGTAGCAGGGTAAATGGATCCTAGAGAAGATCCATTTACCCCATCCAGTGTTTAGTCCCACATCGTCCAGTGGTGGGACTTGGAGGCTCTGGAGAGGCTATATAAAGAGCCCCAGACCTCCTGTAACAGTTGAGAAAATGCAATGCATAACACGCCCCTTTGAGGGCTTCTCCCGTGGTTTCATCCCGCTCCTCACGGAGTAGGGTTCCACGTAAAATCTCGCATTATTCTTGTTCTTTATTTCTTTGTCCATGTTTATGCTTCCGCTTCCGATTTTCTAACATGTACCACTTTATATGTTGTTGCCAACAATGATTGGTCCATCTAATAGAATGACATCAAGAATGATATTCTTTATAGACACTTTGGAGAGGATGTCTGGCTATGCAGTCAAGAGGGAGTGTGTTCACAAATTGTGGAAAGCCATCGATGATCTAAAACAGAGCCACGATGCTTGGTTTGGAAGGCTTGCAACTAAGACCGGCACTCTTGAATTTCACAAAATTCTGTGTTTGTCAAACAACCATTTCACGATGTGGAACTAAACAAGTCCCACTAAAATGGATCATTACACAGCTCTATTAATAGATGTCTCTAATAGAATAATATGCAACTTACTACATAAGAGCACGTACATGTATACAAGTGACCGTCTTTGTTAGGGGACGGGGGTTTAACTTGTCCGTAACTCAATTATAGATTGATAAATATACATGACCTTCCTCATTAACGTGTTGGGATCCCCCGTGCCAAATGGAGGTCTTGATTTAGTAAAAAAATATATATCAAAGATACTTTTGTTATTTGAGATGGATTTAATTAGATTTATATTGGTAACGGCTACATAAAAAAATGGTGAAGCCTTCTCCCACTATAAATAGGGTTGGCTACATGGATTCTTGCTCAAATCCATGTTGAAAGTTTGACTATTTTTTACGTTGGTCGTCGACTACCTAACGCAACCCCCACAGAGGGGATTTGAACCCTGGTCTATCGGGTGGTAGGCACAGTGCACTACCACCAGATCATTTATGTGGGTTTAAAATTATTAGAGTAGTCGTTTGTGATCTAGTACTATATGAGATCGCATACGAAACATGGATCTCAAGTTTCTTATAAGAGCAAGAGGACTCGTCAAAGAAACGATGGAAAATATCTCTTTAAAAATATTGCAGCAAACATAAGGCAAAATTCCGACAAAACATGAGAAATCTACGAATGAATTCACATTTCGTAGAGATTTCACCAAAATATCGCCAATATGGAGTGTGATATATTATTGGACTCCTAAAATCGAAAGCATGGGGGGTTTAAAATTCACTGGGCTAGAAATAGAGGAAATTTCAAAAATTGACAATGTTTAATGCTATGTGTTATAGAATAGGAAGCAGAAGCGGAATGATAAAACAGAGCAAAAGAAGAAAAAGATAAACATGGAAGACCATGATTTTACGTGGAACCCTACTCCGTGAGGAGCGGGATGAAACCACGGGAGAAGGCCTCTAAGGGACGTGTTTGTCTATTGACTTTCTCATCTGTTACAGGAGGCCTGGGGCTCCTTATATAGCCTCTACAGGGCCTCCAAGTCCCACCGCTGGACGATGTGGGACAAAACTCTTGGATGGGGTAAATGGATCCTGGAGGTATCCATTTACCCATCTCCTCATAACTGACGCATACATCAAATACTCCAAAACTCTCCCCCCCCCTCAAGCTGGAGCATGCAATGCTTAGTTTGGACAAACAGAAAGAAACTCGACTCAACGCTACAGAACACTACGGACAATATCAACCCAACGCGCACATTGCTGCAGTCGAGGACGTTGCTTCTCATGCCGTGCAGGTGAGGAGGCCGAACGGGCTGGAGTGTGAGTCTGTTGAATCTCCTCGTCGGAAAGCATGTGCTCTGAACTGCGCCTGTCAGAGTCATTGCAACTGAAAATGAGTCTCCTCGTCGGAGTACTCTGGCCCGCCACAATAATGTGTACAACTGCTACATCTCTGAAAAGGGCCGAACTGAAAAGGCCGTGGCTGTGCAATCCTCGTCAGAGTCCACGATCGCTGGAGAATGGAGTCTGAAAGAAGTCTCCTCGTTGGAGAACTGGGTCTCTCCCATCTGGCACAGAGAATGATGCACTTCTCTGGTGTACCTATGATACCACATGAAAACCCTTACCAACATGGCATAGGGAATGGTCCTCTACTCTGGAGTCCCTATGGCTCACGTGAAAACTCTGGCCTACAAAACAAGAAAGGATGGGGACCTCTGAACTGATGGCATACATGTGTTCATCTGAAAATAGTCGCATACTCGTGTGTGTCTGAAACTGGAGTCTCTCTCTGGAGAACTTGAAAATGGGCCTCATCATGGAGTGCCTCGAACTTGGACTCTGACCAATCTGTCGAGTCTGAATCTGCGCATCAAACTGGGACTCGGAATCTGAACGTCGAGTCTGGAAAATCTTCATCTGAAAATTTGTAGAGTCTGGACATCTGGATGGTCTGACGAATTTCTGAATCTGGAAGAAGACATGTGACTACACCATACTCCCCCTTTCTCCCATACTTGTCGGAAAACAGAGAAATCGACCAAGTTGGGAGAAGACATGATAAATAGGGAAAACATGAATATTCTTGAAAAAATCGTTGCAGCTTTTCAGTTTTTTTATAAGGCGTCACACACATTTTTTTTCGGCCATTTTCCTCCTTTTTTTTAATAGCCATCCAATCATCAAAAAAATTTTAAAACATTTTTTCAAATTTGCGTACGTCTTTTTTTTGTACGCTCCTCTTCTTTCTCTCTCTCTCTCTCTCTCTCTCTCTTTTGAACAAACTCCTCTCTTTTTTTCTCTTTTTTTCTGAAATCTCCTTTTTTTGATGGGCTTCCCCCCCATTTCTCTCAAAAATATTCATATTTTTAAAAAACGGCCCACATTTGGGCATGAATAACCAGCAACCCCCCTTCTTTCAATAATAACTCATGCCACCCCTTTTTTTAACAAAATCCGCAAACTTTTTTTTCTCTTAATAACGTCGCCACCCCTGTTAGGGTTCCCATCAGCGACCATCGTGCGCCATCGTGTGCCATCGTGCGCCTGGAGCATCTCGCGCAGGGCTGCGCCATCGTGCGCTCTGATACCATCTTTTTCCTTATTTTTGGCCAGAGATGCAGCCGGATGTGATGATGCTTGGCGGTCTGATGTGAGACACAAGATTGCGACAGATCTAAGGTTCCAAATAACCCTAAAAATAAAAATCTCTCAAACAGAATATGACTTGATAAATATATCTTTAACATCAACATCAAATCTCGAGAAATAAAGAACATGAAAACCTCGAGAATCGAACCCGCTCTGATACCATGTTATAGAATAGGAAGCAGAAGCAGAATGATAAAACAGAGCAAAAGAAGAAAAGGATAAACATGGAAGACCATGATTTTACGTGGAACCCTACTCCGTGAGGAGCGGGATGAAACCACAGGAGAAGGCCTCTAAGGGACGTGTTTGTCTATTGACTTTCTCATTTGTTATAGGAGGCCTGGGGCTCCTTATATAGCCTCCACAGGGCCTCCAAGTCCCACTGTTGGACGATGTGAGACAAAACTCTTGGATGGGGTAAATGGATCCTGGAGATATCCATTTACCCATCTCCTCATAATTGACGCATACATCAAATACTCCAACACTATGGTTTATTCAAAATCATTGGACCATTATTTTCTGGTTCATCTTTTTTAATGTTCGATTTGATGAGTATCTACGATGTCTCCCATAATTGAGGGATCGTAACCCCGGACTAGGACATAGTATTGATGGTAATGGATAGTGGACAACTTTAAGTGTCCTTGGTATAAAGGTGACTTCTCCCTCATCACACGTCAATCGACATTATGATCATCAATAAGCGTCTAGAAGGTCCCAATCAAGACCAGGATCCTCGTGGGGTTTCCTCAAAAGAAGCAGATTGTGAGTTGCAACTACATTTACAGGAAGTGGCATGCTTTTTTTGAAAAGTTAGTGAATGGTCATTCAACAAAGGATGCCATCCAAATTTATTAAAACAGTGTACAAAGTATACCAAGCTTACAGCCCAGTCACGGTATTCATTAAAACCCCGCTAATACTGTAGCAACCTCCATGATGTATACATGACCTCGTTGTGCACCACATTTTCATATAGAACCTCATCATTGAAGACCACTACATTCCTTTCTCCCCAAATCGTCAACAAAATCATTAGCGGCTTGCCTCAATATTGATGTCTTTTTGCCTCTTATCTCCATCATCTGTTCCGCCGGTTCTGAAACTAGCCCCAAAAAAAACATGTCCCAACACAATAAGTTCTTATGGATGACCACTAGAGATCATCTGGCCTTAATACAAAGAATCAGATCATTATATGCATGGAGATGGTAATGGAACATATGAACTTTAGTTATTAGTATAGATTATCACTTTTTTTTGCATAATCAATTAAGGACCAAAAGAACTAGAAAGATGTTGCCATATCCAAAAATGAAAATTATCATCACGATTAAAAAAGAAAAGCAAAGGAAACATTAAAAAACAAATATGGGCATCTGCTCACATGCCATTTATCTACAATCAGAAAGTTAAGCACTGATAAAAGGTTGGGACACAAGTTCACTAGCCAATAGAGTAAATTCTAGGTTTCATGGTTATAACAGAACCTATAGTGTTCAGTTCAAGAAAGCCATTGTATCAGATAGTTCTAATAGATAACTAACTACCTTCATAGCCATTGCCATAAAAAGTTGATCTTTGCAAATTACTTGTTAATAATTACTTATTTATCCATATTATTTTGATTTCATCAATTTAGCTGACCCTACTTAATTGTGGGAAAAGGCTTTATTGTTGTTGTATTTTGATTTCACCAATTAGTCTTATTGATAACTGAGAACAATAATTATTTTTGTTCTGCATAAGTTGATATCTTTAAACCAATCTCAGGTGGATCTCCATATCAAGATCCATTGTGGAGATCCTTCTAGATTCTCATTTCAACTCAGATCGCAGTGACTAAATGTCTTTTGGGTTCCAATGTAAATGCATGAGTGCAATTTCCATCTTATCAAGTGGGAATCATAAGGCCTCCAAACTAGAAATGGATAAAAAAACAAAGAAAAATTACCCCTACTCTTGTCACTGGATATCCAGATGCTATTTATATGCTAGTCGACTAAAATTCGATTCAGAATCCTTACTCTTTGTCATCGTTCCCAAAGTGTCTTAAACCTAGTAGTCGTAGAACCTCTATGATGTCAAGGAAGAGAGAGATTTCAAATTATAATATAGACACGTTATATTTGCCATTCTCAAGGAGATAAAAAGGCCCTGAAACAGAAAACCCATCTATCTCCAAGGCATAACAGTTTCCTGGTATAATCACTAACCTAAAATAAAAGGCGTGCACAAGGCCTTGTCTGTAGAATCTCTTTCCGAACACTTGGACTTCAGTGTTTCCATTAATTTGATCAAGTTTCCATTAAAGTGAAAGAATGAAACTCAAATCAAGTTTTCATATTTTGGCACCTAAATCCGCATTCCGTTACAAAAGAGCTATCTTGGAATCCAGTTACAGTGCAGCGATCCAACAGATTCCAAAGTGAATCATATAGAACATTTTCATTACCACATGTTTGCATCAGCACCAAATTATCAACGTCAGTTCGACAAATTCCATGCTTCAAACACCGATACGCTAAGGTCTAATCTAAGCAACAGAGTATGAATGTCAAGTAATGTGCAACTGCAGTAATAACTAAAGGTATGCTAAACAATCGGAACATATACTTGTATTATAACGAGAAAAATAAGGGAAATCCAGTGAAAATATGAAATAAAAAACTTTATATGCATGGAAGCAAACACCAGAGTCCAATTCTAACAGAAAGCAATTCCTAACTTATGAAACCACCAAATACACAGGCACAAGAAAAAGATAGCATCTTTGCAACAAAAAAAAACTCAACAGCATGAGACAAAGTAGAGTCCAACTAGAAATACAAAACTGCAAATTCTAGATTGTATAATGAGAAAACAGTAGAGCCCAATTCAACAGAAACAATACTTAAATCATGAAATAGTCAAGAATGCAGAAACAAGAAAAGGAAATATTTGCAGAAAATCTATATCAACAGCCCGAAAAGAAGCAAGATCCTAACCAAAGAAACATTTTTTTTGAGAAAATTCAATACATATGTGGTTGTTAGGTTGTCGTCATCAATTGGTTTGTTAAGTAAGTCGGTTGGGCTGTAGTGCATTTTTTCTGAGTCCTGTATACAAGCTAATGAGAGGGTACTGATAGGGCATGTTATATTGCAATCCTCTTTCCCTAGTTATCTCAGACACTTACTCCTGATCTCTCCCTTATTCACCTCGCATTCTTTGGTAATTCTGTCATTCTGTTTCTCCTTCCTGAATATTTTGTTGATTTATTAATATCGATTGCTCAGAGTTCTTGGAGCTGCTGAACTTGCATAAGTTTCCCTTCAATTGGTCTCTGAGCCAGCTCTGAGCACTCTCTTCAATGATGATCTGTACGAAATCTAACACTAAAGTAAGTGATAGAGGAGTCCACCATAGGTGCAATTCAAGTCATATTTCCAGATAAGTTTAGGCAACCAAAAAAAGTGGAGGCCGGTGTATATAAGATTTCCTTCTTGCAATACATGACTTTATTGATTGGGGGCATCAGATTGAAAAATACTTTCTGCATCATGGCCTGAAGTTTGATGCAATTAGAGTTCAATTAGTTACATTTTACCTTGAAGGAATGGATGTTTACTGTTGTTAGAAACTTGTGCAATCCAGTTCATCTCTTTCTTAAATTTATCTCCTTAAAGGACTTAAAGGCCAGCTAGTTCTGGATTCCCAACATTCACCTTAGGAACATTCTAATTACAACGGTGGTGTGCTTCACCATTTTATTCGTTCTCAACCAAAAGAAACATCTCTTGTCAGATGTAGTGCAGATTTGAAGAATCTATTATTCAAATTCCAAAGGATTGTTTAGGCAACGAAAATCATAAATCAAACCACTGCTATTTGATTTTCATACTGAGCATATTATCAAAAAGATTAATAATACCTTCATACAGTAGAAGCTCTCAGTCCATTTATGCACAGTTTCCTATGAGCTTATATCATTTGTCAAATAGCACTGGGCGATGTTGATTTGATACAAACATGTAACAAACTAGTGGTATTAAATACCACAGTCGTTTTGTCGTACTTTTTTACGAATTTAACAACTACGACAATCCCAAGTTTCAAACCAGAAATCCCACTAGAAGCTCCATCAGTGCAAATTTGATGTTAAATCTCGAGCTCAAGCCATGTACTGCAAACAAAGAGAATTCAAAAAATGTTGTATTTGGTTGATAGCCATTGGAAAAAAGAAAGAGAGCAGATCAATAGACTGAAACATCCAGATGTGCCGATCTGATCTTTGGAATTAAGCCTTTGTTTTCTTGGAAGAAATAACTGAATGTATGCTTGTGCTGTTTCTGTGGTCAATCTGAACTCCGCATGGGCAAGATATAGGAATTGTGCAAGATGATCATAAAGGTCATGCACTGCTTAGGAAGTTCCAGAAAAAGAAAATGAATCCATTTTAGATGTGTACAGAAGTAGCATAAGACGATATCAAGAATATCACGCTCTCTATCCACATAACAACACTGGCTGTTAAGTAATTATTGCATTCCGTTTTGCTAGAAGCTAATTGGTTGAATCGTAAGTTCAATTTATTCTGATCTATCCTGTGTAAAAGCTAATGATTATATACTAATAGGGAATGTCAGATTGCAACCCTTTTCTCTAGTTATCTCAGATCAGTGTCCTTATTTCTCACTTTACATCCATTCTTCTTTATTCTGTCGTTCTCTTTCTCCTTCCTGGAGATATTATAGTTTGCATTAATATCGATTGTTCCGAGTTCTTGGCGCTGCCGAATTCTGCACAGGATCCCTATCAAAATTCGACCTAAAATACAGAACCAAACAATCCAAGATTTCAACAGAAACAAACACTGGAGTCCATTTCGAGCAGAAAGCAATCCCTGAACCACAAAATCGATAACCAAGATGCCACCTTTGCAGACAAACCAACATCAACATCTCGAAAGAACCAAAACCCTAAAACCCAAACCCCATTTCCCGGGTACCCAGCTTCCAAAAGGGGAAAAAAGTATTAAAAGGAGGGACCTTTCGCCACGCAGATCGGAAGACAGGAACATGCGGCCGATGGGCACCAAAAAACCCCGAGTTTCTCCGGTTTTCAGCCGACGGGGAAGGGAACGATGTCGCCTGCCTGAGGGCGCGGGCAATCTCGCCGGCGACGGCGAGGCAGGAAGCGACCCATCCGTAGAGGACCATCCACACCACCGTCACAGCCGACATCGAGAGCCTCCACGGGATCGCCATGGGGAGCCAGTGGAGCTTCGCAGGTGGGGATCTGCTTCCTGGCGTCGGCTTCGTGCTCCAAAGGGCTGATGGTTTAGGTGGAACGATACCAGAGAGATATCGTATCAGGCCATTGTTGTCAGCGGGCGTGGACCAAGATGTGGCAGTGCTTTGGCTGGAAAGGATCATCTGCACTGCCTCGAGGTTGTGGCGATTATGTGTGAGATATTTATGGTCTCTCCTTTCGTAATCATATCGTACTACTTTTTTGTCAGGAAAAAAAGTTTTCTTTCAATCTACAACTATTAAATTAAGGACTTTGGATTGATAATCCAGGGCTTACAATCCACAACATCCTCCTCTTGCAATGCCTCCTACAACTGAATGCAAATGTAGTAATTTCTAAGGTCTGAATCATGATCTTGCTGAGAGTTTTGCTCTGATGGATTGAACATGCACCAATGCTTTAGATGGAGCACGGATCCTCTGCAGTATTGCAGAAGTCGACTGTAAAGAGGGAGGCGGCGTAAGCCGCTCAATCAAGATGGAACGGTTCACTGTCACATGGTGAGGACTTAAAAATAACTCAAAATACCTTGATTTCATGCAAACCACTCGATCTTGATCGAGCGACTTATGTCACCTCCCTCTTTACAGCCGACCTCTGCAGTATTATAGAGGATCTGTGCTCCTTTAGATGATCATTTTGTAGACTGAATATATATTGCCATTAGTTGCAAGTTTCCGTATTAAGATGAGCTTGTCTTTTATGTGAAAAACATATGTAGGAGATAGACTTTAAGAGAAACATGTAAAACGTGAAATCGATCCTTTTCATTTTCTTATTTAAGGGACTACTTCGAACAGATTGTGATATTGTCTATGCTTTAATTGTAATGATGTTAAAGTGACATTGGTTTGTAAATATATCTTCTCCCATGCCATTGATTTTCAAATATGTGATTAATTAATATTTAAGTGTATTAGTTGGTTTAATAAACCAATTCTTTTACAAGAAACCGATTCTTTTTTCTTTATATGTAGACGATTTACTCTTTACAAAAGTATGGCATTTGATTCCATATTTGGAAAAAAATAGTGTTTTAGTTTAAATAAAGAATTGTTATTTATATCTAACCATTAGGAAGAAATTTATGTGGTTTATATCTAACAACATGTGATACGTTGTGATAGCGGCATCATAAGAATTCCAAAAAGTCAACAGTTGGCATAACATGATGTTTTTCATTAAAAACAATGGAGACCTTTTATGCTCAACAAAACCAAACATACTTTGCATCTAGTTAAAATTCTCAACACACACCAAATACAAGACTTATATATACATGTTTGAAAAGAACTAAAACATGATATAATAATATCTCAAAAGAAATACATGAAAATACTCTCAAACTACATGTGTGACTCTTAATTAAAAGAAAGTACAATATGAAAGCAAGGAACTAGATACAATATGGAAGTAAATAGAACTAAACAACTTAGATGGTAAATTATGTCTTGTACGAATGAAACTAGAGAAGCTCCGTCCGATCACGATCACACGATCACTTTCGTTGGTAAGAAGAGGAAGGAGCGAGGTGTGAGCCAATCATAGTATGTTACAGGAAGGAGGTAGGTAAATCTGACCCGATCCGTCTTTTCAAGATTCTTTCTTTCATAATATCATTTGATGATGAATTAAGAACATTCTTACTTGGTTTAGGGCAACTTTACCCTCAATAAACATGTCATCCTTCACATAATTCACCCACCTATGATACGAGGTATACAAATATAATCCAATATTAGTTTTAATATGTGATGTAAAAACTTGAGTAACATTTTACATGGATGAGGATGACTATGTCATCAGTGAACATGAGATTCTTCACAGGATTCACCCAC
Organism: Ottelia alismoides; assembly: GCA_037367405.1. NCBI lineage: Eukaryota > Viridiplantae > Streptophyta > Magnoliopsida > Alismatales > Hydrocharitaceae > Ottelia > Ottelia alismoides. The sequence continues at coordinate 3,759 of JAZKJV010007619.1, read as the reverse complement.
TCATATATTATGAGGCATGTCAATTCTTCATCATTTATCCTTTTTTTTCTTTCCAAATTATGTTGATGTTTCTTTCTATTTTATACAGGGAAATTCTATTGAAACTTTCTCTGAAATGTGATGTATTAGATAACTCTATTGAAATATTCTTTGAAATATCAATTGTTATATTGGGAAGTGATGAATCCACATTTCATCATCTTTATTCTATCATTTTGGCCTCAAAAACCCTAGCAAATGCGTGTAAAAACCCTTAATTAGAGCATCTTATCATTCATGCATGTGCATGTAAATAGTGTATAAAATACTGTAATTAAAGCCAAAATTATAGAATAAATAAAAGAAATGAAAAAAAATAAAATATTGTAAATATTTTTTTGACCCAAACCCCGAGACCTAGGCATTTGATGAATAGGTCGACAAGGAATAAAGTAGGGGGAGTAAGGGCCAGAATACAATGAAGATTCTATTCATTCTTCAGTCATTCTGGGACCTATTTTTGGTTCCACTTTCTATACCTCAAATAAAGAAACTTTGTACATGAAAGTTGTAGATATTTCATAAATAAAAATACAAAATTGATTTCACTCAAAAATAATGTACAGATAAAAAGTTATGGTCTGAATAAAAGTCCAGAATCCCAACTTCCCAGACCTGTATCTCCCAATAAAAACTCTGAATGCATCAAACTCACCTTTAATTGTATATAGTTTAGAATAAGCTATTTAATGGCGGTGGTTTCGCATTTGGCAGAGTTACGGTTTGAAAGTTGAGTTTTGGACCCCTATTGTATACTTGTACAAATTAAAATATTCAATTTATTATTTATTCATTATTTTTATAATTTTATATTTATATAATTTTGAAAATATTATTTATAATACATATGTACATTAAAATCAGAATAAAAACATAAAAGAAACATAAAATAAAATACATGTATACATGGAATACATAGGTATAATACTTGTGTCCATACATATAGTATTAATACTTTTATTTTATTAAATATACAAAACATTCCAGAAAAATAAAATAAAAATATTTTTAAGTGTATAAAAAATATTCTATAATTTTATAAAATAATAAACAAAATAAATAAAAATTAAATTCACAACATAAAAATCAATTATTAAAATATATAGATAATATACCTATAAAGGCTATAAAAGGTAACTTATAAAATCATACCTCATAAAAATAATTAAAAATCATATTTAAATACCTTATAAAATAATAATCACTTTTTATTAAATAACCAAAAATTAAATAAATCATTTACTATTTTTAAATTAATTTTTAAAGTATTTTCAGGAGGTTTTTCCTGGTTGGTCCACGTGGACCAACCAGGTGGTCTAGACTGTTGACTGTTGACCAAGGTCAACAGTCTGATCTTCCTCCTGTGTCTCTGACAGACATTGGTTTTTATCCATTTTTGATGATTTTTCGAGACCCGGTCTTGCACCATTTCATATCGAAACCTTCGCGACTTTTTCTCCCCTTAGACCAAGGATTCATGCCCTTGTGTTTTTTGGGGGAGAGGGCCGTCGATTCGCCTAATATTCCTTGATCTTCTCGCCCATCCGTCAACCCTTCAAAACGCACCCCCATCTTCCTTTTTGATTTTGAACCCCCATTTTTGTCCCATCTCCTCCACTTTCCTTGCACCATAGCTTGCTGGAGGTGACAGCTCCAGTTTGAGCCATCCAAGGCGGAGAATCGACGCGGATTGGGCGAGTTCCATCCACCTCCGGCCACTTAGCCGTCGAGGTACTTTCAACCTCAGGAACGCTCCTTTGAGGTGCTTATCTCTCTCTGTTTCTTTGCCCATTTTATTCCACAATAGTCGTAGGATCAAGTAGCCATCTTCACCATCGATTCCCATCGCTCTATTCGCACAATCGACTCCCCTCGCCGGAGTATCGTCGTTCATCCCTCGTCCGTGCCCAGTGGAGGTCGAGGCATTTCGTCCTCGCCTCCCTTATCCATTTTTGCAGGTTCATGAGCCGCAAGGCCCCTTCTGGGCCGATTTTTGTTGTAGCTCGAGGTTCCTGGAGCCGCACTTCTTCCCCAATGCCGCGACGGCTCACTGGTGGTCCTCTATCCATTCTAACGCCATCCGTCGTTCGAGGACCTCTCCAGGAAGCTTTTGGGACCGGTCATGGTGCATCCAGTCGACTGAGCAACGAGATCCGTGCGATCGAGGGTAGCACAAGCTCCAGTTTCTTCCATGTTCATCCAGGGGCCCCCGTTGTCATTTGATCTGGAGCACCTCAGCGTCGATTGCCCTCGCATGATCTAATCAGGTATGTAAAGTCCAACCGTCATCGGCGCCCCGCGAAGCGACACGTGGTTAAGTCAGAAAGATCTCACCGTCGGACCGCGCCCTTCGTGGGTATTTTGCACATCTCACCCGCGAAATTTGTCAATTAATTAGTAGTCCATAAACTTTTACTTGACGCTTTTAAGTTTTGTAATAATTATAGTCAGGACCCCCTAACTTTTGTCTATTTGCGGAACGGTCCCTGCTAGGTCACGTGCGTCGGCGCACGTGACTTGGTGTTTTTGCAGGCGTACCCAGGGCTTTGCATATTAATTTTTAGTCGCAAAACTTTCAATTGCAGTTATAAATTTTTTGGCGCTTTTGCATTTTAGCCCTTGTATTTTTGTGAATTACATTTTGCCCTTGACAGGCGCGCGTGCTACGTACGTGTATTTTAGGGACTTTTGCATATAAGCCCTTGAGGCTTTAGTTGTTTAGATTTGGTCCTGTAATTGCAATATTTAGTTATATATTTTGTGTAAAAATTGCACTTGGCCCCTGACTTTCTGGATAATTACATTAATGGCCCTGCTAGTGTGATTTTCTTTTTGTTTCTTTTATTTATTGCATGTATTTCTTAAACCCCCAAAATTCCCAAAAATTATCATAGGCTCATGTTTGCTTCCTCATTCACGCCATATTTTTGCATTGCATTTTTATTGCATATTAATATTTATTACAAATCAAAAACATGAATTTTTACTATTGTCTATATTAGAAAATTCCAAAAAAATATCAAAACTTTTTGAAAAAATCCAAAAAAAAATACCTTAGCTCTATTTTAGTGTCTTTTAACTTTTTTCAAAAAACATTAAAAATTTCAAAACAAAAACCTTAAAAATTAGAAAACCCCTAAAAACTTCATAAAAATCTAAAAAATCCTAGAAAAATCCTAAAAATGCAAACTCAGGTTCTATACTTCTTTATTTTATTGCCTTTATTGTAAAATTAATTTGAGGAATTTTGGGTACTGTTTAGTATTTTTAATCCTCATTTTAATTTCGGCCAGTAGTTTAATTCACTGTTTTCTTGTATTTTGACCTTTAAAAATACCAAAAATATTCGGAAAAATTTCCAAAAATCACATAAATAGTAGAAAAATCATAAAAAGACCAAAAACGGAGATGACTGGAAGACCTGCGTCTGACTGCACTATGATCAGCCGTAGAGCTTTTACCCGATACTGGACATTCACCTGCTTTGGGTCTTATATTCAGTAGGGGCACATCCCTTGAGATGACAGCATGAGCAGATGCAAATTACGCAGGTTGTCCAAGAGATAGAAAGTCCACTTCTGGATTCGCTATTTTCATCGGCAGTTCACTTGTTCACGGGGAAGCAAGAAGCAGACAATTATGGCTAGATCTAATGCAGAGTCTGTAATGAAAAAGAAAAAGTTCTGTAGTTGGACCACGGTTCGATTTGGGATTCTCCAA